>CM029547.1:32790237-33061324 GCA_017141385.1 Sogatella furcifera
ATTTACAAAGTTGAATAGAGAAAATGACTCCAGCTCGGTCAATATCGTTCGAAAATTATTGATTTTGTCTCAATCGTAGGAAACATTCTGACCTCCAATTTGAGCCCAATCAATATTTTTTTAACCAATATTGACCAAGCTGGAGTCATTTTCTCATCTTGCCTTATTTTATCAAAATAAACACTCACTTAAGAAAATATTCACTTAAAGGTTGCTCATATTTTATATTCTCATTTCATAACATTGCATGGTAATAGAATGAGCCACTTTCACCATCAGCTAGGTTCAGCTAGGCTTAAATACCGGGATCAAATTTTCGAGTCCACACGCTTCAAAAACTTTTGGACAAAAAGAAAGCTCGCTCCGCTCAATTTGCGGCTGCCTCCGCATGCGCTTCCCTAGTTATTCAGAAAACATTCCCAGGGAATGAAAAATTTATACAACATTTGTGATCTATTGCACTGATTTTTAAGGAAGAAAATTTTTTTATAATATTTCACTCTTGCTATGATCTTCATCTGATAGTGGGCTGATGATCACTTCAAAAAAGTCCTCGATTCTCTCTTCATCTTCAAAAGTTTAATAGAACCACAAAGATTTTTTGTGCCTATCATTATCTTATCACGCTACCAATTGAACAACGAATGTTAAGAGAGGGTTAGAACAACGATTCATTTACTACTTCTCCAATTAATAAGTTACATTAAATCTTGCATTAAACGTTCAAGAAATTATGTTTCAGATTAGATTTTCTGCTCTCTTTTAATTATGACTGTTGAGATCCTTAGGTATGCCGAAATATCTAACATTAAATATACTAACATTTAGAGAAAAAAAACATTCACTTACTAGAAAAAGTGATTGAATAATGTTCTTTTGATCTACGTGTTAGGGATGTAGAAACCTCAAGCTAGAATTCATGTTTTATTCACAGAGATTTGTCATTTGATACCCCAACTCATTTGTAGAGTTTTGATTATTATGTTGCGCAACTGCAATATCGTTTTTCATTTTGTACTTGGAACATATGGTATTTCCTGAAAATATTATATTTTAATTTATGATTCCAATAGTGAGGAAGAGATCAACAGCTATTATATAATATACAATGATAATAATTTATGACATTTGGAAAAAATGCACAAATAATCGTCACAAATTATGATTGTTGGATGGATTGAATGGTTTACTGTGATTCCCATTGATGAATAAATAGTAGGCTATTACTTATTAAATTTAATGAGAGGCAGTTAGTTTGTGCATGGCTGGTTGCCTACTCTACTCCTTCCTCCAATCTGATGCTGGTTTCTTCACTTTCTACTGAACTTTCGAATCAACTGCGATTAGAATAATAAGAATACTAATTACTACTAGTAGAAGTATAGAAGTAGTAGTAGTACCAGTAGTAGTAGTAGTAGTAGTAGTAGTAGTAGTAGTAGTAGTAGTAGTAGTAGTAGTAGTAGTAGTAGTAGTAGTAGTAGTAGTTGTAGTAGTAGTAGTAGTAGTAGTAGTAGTAGTAGTACTTATTAATACTTAGCAGTAGAATATTCTAAGTTTATGAAAAATGTCAATTCAATTCTACCATATCGAAAAAATTGTAATAGCAACAATAATAATTATTGTATCATAGCAACAGAGAGCGAAAATTTATTCCACAACCGAGCCTGGCACTGAGCTTCCTTTCACATATCAAGCGACAATAATAAATTATTGTTGACCAGAAGGTAGAGATTTCCTTCCAATGACAATATAAATTCCTGAATCCTTTGAAATATCAGACAATTTTTGATGCCAGCAGCCCAGCATCCTTTGTGAACCTATTTGTTCATTTCCTTCGTATCATGTTTTTTATTATTGAGAGATTTTTCTTGAAATTTTGATATCTTGTACAAAATCCATAACTCCTCTTAGTAACGGCATTCTTTTGTAGAGCGGTTATCACTTTGTTCTGGCCGCGATAAAATAATGTATTGTTTTTATTGTGGAACGTTTGTGTATTCAGCAGGCTGCCGAATGTATGTGAGCGTATGCTCGCCCAAACTAATACGCTTAATTAGCTGCCACGAGCAGGAATTATTGAGCAAATAAGCCAGGCAAAGAGAAGCATGCACGAGGTACAGTGATCCCCAATTACTGGCAGCGGTAGCGAAGACCGTGCGGCAGCCATAGGGTTGCTATGTTTGACATGCGACACAAGTAATATCCTGATGCAAGGACAATCAATTTCCGAAATGGTGACGCTGTTCATATTTTATCCTTTGAATGCCCGAGCCAGTACCGTTCGCTTGTTCATTCCACTGCACGTCTCAGCCTACATAGCATTAATTACCCACTATTAGTGGCTCCTCAGCCACGCCCATCCCGAGTCACGAGTCGGGGATACTCCATTGATGATATTTGATATCCTATAGACTATATTAGGATCCTTGCAACAATATTGATACCTTGATATGAGATCCTCGAAGTCTTATACGAGCAGAATCAGTCAATGATTGCCATCACAGGTGAAGAAGGATTTCAAGGAAGAGAGAACTGATTTTGAATTCATGTCACAATCGATAAAGTCTACTATGTTCTATATTAAATGATTCAACATTAAATTTATATTATAGAAACAATATTGAAATAATTTGTATAGACTGCTATGCTGCTATACTCTTTTAGCATATAAATCCAACGCTCTGTCAGAAATTATGATTGTATACTTATTCCAATGATTTGTCACCAAGCTGAAATAGGACTCACTACTTTTCCATCCGATGCATCAGAAATATTCCATGGAGGGGTACAGTCTGACAATAGGCCTATTACCGATTTTTATTTGAAAATGATTATGTTGTCGCATCTACAAGAATATCATGACATGTATGGATTTTTAACATTCATCTTCATCAGGGGCGAACTCAGGAATTGATTTCGGTGGGGGATATGAAAAAATCAGAGGGAAACCCAGGAAAACCTCTTAACCGGGGGGGGGTTGTTGCTTGCCTTGAAAAATCTATAGTGACCTAAGTATCTATAATAGCCCTCTCCCAAAAAACATTATCATATCTATCGACCGAGTAAAATAAAGTTGAATAAATAAATTTTTGGGTTGAATAGTGAAAATTTTATTCATTAATATTATTGTAGAGTAATTGATTTCAACACAAGCTATTGATCTCATGTAGATGTTGGTATATTGAGAAAATTGTTGAATTGAACATGTTGCACCAATCCTCAACATTTTATTAGGGAGAATATTCATGTTGCATTCATTTAAACAAGAAATGGAATATTTGGGCTTGCGATGCTTGGTTTCAGTTTCATTCAATTTCCCTCTCCGAAGGGTTTTCAAAAAAGCACCCTAAAACAATATTTTTAGCAACTTTTGCAACTCCTTCATTCTATCTAGTGTATAATAAGTCCCAATTTCGGGGGAGATTCATCCCCTCAATCCCCCCCTGGGTTCGCCCCTGATCTTCATACTGAAAATGCTAGTTTTATTCCTACTCCAATACTATACTTGAGAAATGAAGCTTGCAATATAATAAAAAATATGAACGAGGCGTACGTATTACACATCACACATTATTGTATCACTCATTCACATGCATATTCAATATGGATGAAAAAGAGTGTAACTAACTTAAAAATCGAGTTAATCTAATGATCCATTTTCAAATCCGCACCCCAAATCAGACTACCAACTGTACTCATATCAGCCCCGTTTAGAGCCTTATGCGACGAAACATTGCAATCGCCCATTCTAATCACGTCTTTGGAAATTGATTTTGTTAGAAGCAAGCCCATTACAGTGGGATAAATTATGAGCTCGGCGTTGTGTTTGCGGACTGTCCGATCGCGGAGCGCATTAATAGAGCTGACTGCGATAACCTCTGCAGACACATAGTAATTGACTGTTCCCGGCTAATGTACGACTGTGCACCACTGTTATAGAATTGATACTTTCAGTGTTCCATTGTTTGTCCCTTTCAAATCATGGTGCAATCGACCATGTATGCGGGAGCAAAGGACATCATCTATATTCGACTGCATTAGTATCATTGCTGGCCACCTATATTCTGTCCAAGCAAGAATACATTTTGGCAAGATGTAAAAGTGACTTCATCTTGGTCAATATTGATTGAAAAATTATGAATTCAGACTCAAATTGTAGATTGGAATGTTACTTATAATTTGAAACCAAATCCATAATTTTTGAACCAATATTAACCGAGCTGGAGTCATTTTCCCATCCTGCTAAAATGTCTTCTTTGCTTGTACAGACTATATAGCCTATTCACAGCTCCGCAACCGGCGATCACAAATCATGGGAAGTGGTCTCCTTCCGGAGAACACAGGCCAGGAAATAATATGTAATAAGCTCTATCTGATGACACAATTCCTGAGAATAGGAAGCTCAATTCCACTAGGAGTACCTGTAGAAGCATAAACATTTAGAGGGAACTCCTCCATTAGCATGAAGATCTTAGACTTTCAGCCATCATAACTATAAACTGGTTCAATAAGTATGAGTTGGACTCCTAATTGAGAGAACCAATATAATATTTGTATCGTGTCTGCATAGTCTTTGTTCAAAATACTATAAGAGAAAGTGCTGACTGGCCCAAAAGCTTTAGAATCCAAATGGAAACACATCTTCTGAGGATAAGAGAAGGAAATCCTTGTCATTAGTTTTCAGCTATTCCTGTCAGGTATTTGATAGTATAATATACTCCCAATGATACACAAACTATACCATACAAAATAGATAACCTCCTCTTAAATGTACGTACATTCAACTTATTGAAATTATCTTAATCTTATCGATAATGGATTCAAACGCAAATATAAGGCGGAGATTTCCAGGAGAAAAATTGAATAATTTGTGCTACGATGTTAGAAGTTGCGAGCTCAAAATGCTTATAGTTATATTACGAGTACCTATATGACATTTCTATAAAATTTACGTGAAAATTGTGAATGGAAAGAATAGAATAGGCCTAATACTTGAAATACAAATCAAAACTTTTTCAAATGTAAATCACAACCTTTGACATGGAATTGGTTCGAAGGGGAAGCTCCAAATTATCATTTTTACCGAAAGTTGTGAAAAGTAAAGGTGTTGTTCAGAACAAAAACTGAAACGACATAAATTAAAAATGTGACCAGCTTGGTGTTGAGAACCAAAGAGCGTGATTCAGGGGTAATTTTTGCGAAGTTCTGCTCTCAAATCCAGGCAAGAAAGGAAGGTGGAGTCCTATTCTTTCTCCATTATTCACAGCAGTGAACCATACAAGAAAACTCGTTCTCCCTCCTCATTCTTCAGTCGTCTACTCCATTTAGTTTATAGCAGCTTTTCTTTCAAGCAGCACTCACTGATTTTTCGGTTCAATACCTTCAGTGTGACCTGATACAACTTGAATCTGGATTTAGGAAAATCTTGGTTGGATTTAGCCTCCACAGCTATACTATCTCGGAAATTAAAAAAATAACAGATTGATATTATTTTTTGTGAACTTTTATGGAAATTCAAAATTGTTTGTGGAGAAATATTTTTAGGAGTGAGATTTGTAATATAAGGTTTGATGATTTATCTGGACTGTAATAACAGACTGTTCCAGACAGTCTGGACTGTCCAGAAATTGGTAGAGAAGCAGTTTTTGCCTGTTGCACTCGCCTTTATGATATAAAATTATTTTTGAATAATTGAATCAAAGAGTTGGTTCGAATACTGTACTCTCCATCATCCATTAACCAATATATTTAGTGAATAATATTAATTTGTTAACATTCTATCTGCTAAAACACATTTTCTACATCCATCTCTTTCATAATCTTTGTATTTGAGGTATTGCTATTTCTATTCAATAATTCACAGTAATATGTTTCTCACCTTATGTATTCGTTCTATAATATTAATCCTGACACACTTCTGTTGAATACGTGCATCAACCTGAATAATAATAGGCTAATTGGTTGTCAATTAAATTGAACATGCTTCCCTTGAAAGATGACAATACTTGTAGCTGGAAAAACAAATTCTCCAAATAAATACCAACAATATTGTACAAAGAATAACAGATCACCCATTAACCATGAGAGTTTCAAGAAACCGCAGTCTCAGAATATTGATTTGGAGTGGAATGAATTGAATCTCTGTTGTAGTCTCGTGTTATGAGAACTCGCATGCTGCAAATATTTGCTCGTACATTGTGTACGTGCGTCTATCTAATTATTTGGCGGCACATGCTCAAGATAGGGTACAACATGTTCGTACGCGAACATTCTCGTCAGTACTGCACGATGCTTGGATACAGCTCAAGACTCGTAATTGATTGTCTGCATATTTTAATATCAGAAATTCCATACTGTTTTCCAAGGGAATGATATGAGAAGTGCCTCAAGACGAATATGAAATAGTCATCCAGTGAACTCTGAACATCATCATGTGTCTCAAAAATATTTTCTTGTTTATTTGGAGCAATGATCAAAC
Organism: Sogatella furcifera; assembly: GCA_017141385.1. Lineage (NCBI taxonomy): Eukaryota > Metazoa > Arthropoda > Insecta > Hemiptera > Delphacidae > Sogatella > Sogatella furcifera. The sequence continues at coordinate 32,796,716 of CM029547.1, forward strand.
TGAAAACCCCATCGAAACTTTCGATCTCCTTGCATGTTTCAATATTGGCCTTTGATCAAATATCCGCTTGAATACAGAGAGGAGCCGTTATTCGAAATGTTAATTTGATAGGCTTTTTGTTGATATTCTTATTCCAGATTCCCGACTTGTGACGTTGGTATAGGAACTTTTCCTGTATTTCTACTTGTAGAATCAGCTTCTGAACTCCCAGTAGCTTGCGAATCACTCTGCATATAAAAATAACTCTTCCAACTATTTCTATGGATTTCAGTCTTGCATTACTGAATTCATTGTCATAAGTAGAATTATAGATTTCAAAATTAATGCTTCATGAAATCATAATATTTCCTGTTAAGAAAACAAATATCACATCTATAAAATTTATTCCATCTCAGTCAACTATGATATGAAAAATGACAAAGGTGAACTCTACAAAATCCGAAAAGGAGTAGGCTACTATAAGCTCGATGATGAATTATTGAGTCTTGTGTGTGAGAAGATTTATTCATCTTATTTTTATGTAGCTCATCATGTACATTCATCAATGTGTATTCTGATCACAACCTCTTTATCAGTTGAACTATCAAGTACAATTTTGCATTTCTGGAGAAAATCCCTGTCATGAACTAATCTAGCAGCGCACCACGTAGAAGAAGATTTTCAACAAAACAATTTTACAACTGCAATTTGCATAGAAATAAGAGTGAGTTTCTGAGAAGGAAGGAGGAATTAAGTGTTGTTGATGGTTGAGGGGTGCTGCACAGAGCGAAGGAAGCTTTCGCTCAGCCCTAAAGTTTGCGCAGTCAGTATCGTTGGTGATATTCTTTAGACGCCAGGGACTTGGAACGTAGTTGCACTTAATTGAGCACGTGCTAATCTGTGCTGCCACCAGAACTGAAGCTCTGTTTCAAGTCACTAAGGTGAACAACTTTTAATTTCTGAGTAGAATGTTGAACAAAATAGCTGGACGAGCGAAAATTTTAAGGATTGAATAAATTAGTTCTACTTTCTTGTTACGGAACAGTACTAAACTAAAAAGTATGTTTCGGTTGATGCTTGAGTAATCTCAATAAAGGAATAAGAAGGACAATAATACGATTATTATTTAGTTGTTTCTTATATCTATACTTCTTGACTACACATGTTGGCTACACATTTCCATTTTATTCAGGAACCCACTCATTTTTTCAATAATTCTATCCCGAAATGTTGTTATTCGCACCTTGATTTGCATCAAGGTCTACAACTCCTGAATAGTTTGTATTCCTTCATGGATTCGTCATTCAGTGAGAAGAATGAGAAAGTTTTTCCATAAATGTGAATTCCAATCAATGAATTTTCTCTATACAGACTGAATGAAAATCATTGTTGAATTTGAAAATCCAACTTCCTCAATTTTAATGAAAAGAATAATCATCACAATTCTACCGAGAAATAGCTGGATAACAGAACGTTCCAGCTTGTAATCCAACTTGAAAAATTAAGTTGAGTTTAGATGCGGTTTCGCTTTTGAATTCTTTCCTCGAATAATGGGGTTCCCAAACATTCCTAATGAAGAAGGTTTTTCCGAATATTTGAAATGTAATATTCTTCACACATGCATCTTGGAGTGACTCCTTGGAGTGATTTATGACGAACCGGTCTGATTGTCAGATGTTCACAGTACGATTTTTTCAATTTGCAAACAAAAAGTTATATTTAAGCACTGGCGGCTCGTGTCCACGAAACAGGTGAAGTGCTGTACAGTAAAAGATACAGGCACTTCACCTATTTCGTGGGTAAGAGCAGCCAGTGCTTTCAAGGAATAATTGTCCCTTCTACAATAAGCCTTGGCCATGATACTTTTATACTCAGTAAGAAATGACTCTAGAGAACTCTTATCTTGGAAAATCCCAGTCTTTATGTTTCAAGAGTTAATTAAATTCCAAGAGTTAACCACAACGGAAAATTCACAGTAAGAGTCACATTGAAATCGTTGAATTATTGTGCACCGTAGTTAGTTTATTTTTTGTTTGTCAATGGCGCAACAGCCCTATGAAGGGCCTAGGCCTACCAGCTGGTTGCCAGTTTCATACTCACTCCACTATACAACCCGCCCAAGCAAAGAAGACACCCCGGCGAGACAGGAGAATGACCCTAGCCCGGCCAATACCGGCCCAAAAGCCATAAAGTTCTTGAACAGAACCCACAGCCCCCGAACCAACAACGACCGAGCGGAAGCAACCCCCACCCCGCCAGAATGCCCTCCCAGTCCGGACAGGAAATACAGCAGGCGAATAATCATCAACCAGGATAGAGGTAACGTGTGGTTAGCACGTCGATCCTCTCAACCATAAGCCAGTCTTCACTACCAAGTGAAGATGCAGAACACCTCTGAATAACATGCAATTAATCAGTTAGAGTGTAATGCAACAATTGATATTCCTCCGCCAATCTCCCGGAGGTATTGTGCACCGTAGTGTAATTCGTAAATCAAGGATGCACCAATTGCAACCAGACTAGAAAATTGCCAACTCACTTGGAAGTTACAATTGCTACGAATTTAAAACGCTGTCTAGAAGCTACCGTGTTTGAACTATAAATCCTATACTCTTGCACGTTTGTGCCTTCCTCAACGTAATGTATCTCCAAAAGTGACCTGTCTAGAGTCTAGAGTGTGCTCACTTCAAAGAACATACAAATACATACGAAGAACTTGTTCTACACAAAGAACTTGTAGCGCCAGTGATCTACTTTGTATCAGATTTATTCGAACGACACTATATCAACAACCGAGAGCAACCCTTTTTCCTCTTGTAGGACAAAAACATGTAGAGCGCACTCGTGTGTACTCAGTCGAACATAGTCAGGTGCCAGGGTTAGTCGGACAGTGTCTGTTTTGTAACAGTTAACAAGTGTAGCTACGCCGAGTGCTCAGTTCAACAGTGCTTTTGGACTATTTTGTCGGTCTGAATGTGAGGACAGAAACGGTAACTGGATGAACGCCAATCAAAATCTAGTTGTAAGGCACAGGAATCACAATCGTTCTACACCCAACTTGTAGTTGGCAAATGTGACCGACTGCAACCTGTTCACGCTTTGCCGAACAAGTGAACAATCAATGTGTTCAGGGATCTCTTCCATGTTCCCTAGTAGTGTCCAATCAATCCTGTAGCAACATGGGCCTACAGCCCTACATGTCTCTGCTCGCAAACTATCGTTGCCATTTGTATATGGAAATTTTTCCATGAGGGATTTTTTAAGGAGAAAATTGCATGGCTATTTTGCATAGCTTTCCAATTATTGCTACAGACTATAGTTGTCATTTTCATCGCGTTATATTTCTTTATTACAATTATGTTTTTATTATATGCAATTATTACAATACTTGAAGTGAATACAGTAATTGTATTCCCACATATTTGTACTGTTAAGGTTGAGTGTTAGGAAGGACTTCCCAATCCTAGCTCTTCGGTATAACTAATATTTTTCTCTTATTTAATTTTGAATTTTATATTCAGAAACATTCGAAATAAAATAGGTTGGTTATATCTATAACTTATGAAGAATTATGAAAGTAATATTTTTATTATTTTTTCATCATGTCTATTTATTTTTTGTTGCAGTGCCTCCAAGTGTCCGCACGTCTCCAGCGAATGGCCAGTTGACGACAAGAAAAGGGGGAACAGTCACTTTTGAGTGCAAAGCTTCTGGAAATCCAGTGCCAACTATCCTGTGGTCGCGGAAGGTGAGTTGATGTGGTCGCGGACCTTTGTCAGATGATATTTTTTTCTCATTTCTATAATTTTGCTAATTTTACTAATTCTGATTTTTTTAAGATAAAGTTTCTTCATTCCACAAATTAGTCAACATTTCATGTTTGTGGAACATAGAATTCCCAATCCTGACAATTATCTGTTTACAAATAACTATCTGGAGTCTTGTTATTTTCCCCTAATGCGATTCAGAAGCCTCTTCCTTGTTTTCATGAGTCAGCCATTGTTTGACAAGCAAGAGAATCTTACTAAAATTGTACTTCATTTGTCCTCCTTTTCCACTAATTTCACACACTCACCCATAAGAAGAAAATGCTGACAAGAAAATAATCTATTTAAACTGCTGCAGTAGTTCTTGAACTAATTATTCACGTCCAGAAATGCAATCTAGCATGCAAATTATCATATTTCAGCTGTAGAGGTGCAAATAGAAGGCTGAGCAAAACAAGAAACCAGCAATAAGCATCATTCCTGGAATAACACTCTGCAAGAGGTTTCGAACTCAACAGTGGTTTCGAAGTTATTGTGACTTGTATTCCATGGCAATTATAGGCTGTTGAGGAGCTTCGTAATTGTTGGAAGCACACCAACAAGCTTTGCAGTTTCTGAGAAGTTTGACAGCATTGATAAGTTATAAACAATCAATTGATCTTGAAACCATTTGATATATTTCAGAAATGAATGATATATCGCGAAAATGATTCTATGGCTGCTTTTACAATGTACAATATTGTGAAGCCTATATTACTGAATATTGTTGCTCATTCGAAAACATGCAAATTGATGACATTTTTAGCAGTTATCACGCTAATGTGGGCGAGAAGTCGAAATATGAATCAAGTATTATTTGATTATTATCCTGTTCATCTTATAGTGGCTAGAGTCTATTTGCAAAGCTAGAACATCACAAATCTCTAGAGAAATTACACTTAAGAACTGTGTGCAATACACTGATGTCTTCAAGAGATGCCACAGAGTTGTGGATATATTATAATAACATCCTATTTCACCATTCGTCTATGAAATATAAGAGAGAGAAAGACCATTGTAAGTTATCTGACATCTCGCTTTAACACTGAATTTGATCAACTCTACTCATTGCTAATAACAAGCTAACACTCCTTTCAATAATTGCGAGATTTAGATTATCTTTCAGTTCATTAACAAGTAACAAGTATTAACATGACGTATCCCATTTAAATGCAGACACAGTGATGTTACTGTTTGGATGGATTTGCTAGGGAATTGGACGATGTTCACAAAATAGTATGCAGCGTATAATAGTCAACATTTTACTGACATGTTCTTGCTCAGGTCTGTGAAAAGACTCAGTTGTTTACCTCCACTTTCTTTGCATTATTCCCTTACCTTCGAAATGCGTCTAATCCGGTATCATTCAAATGTGACTTAGCTTCTATATTATATTCACTAGGAAATGTATGGATATTGCTGGTAATACATGTAGATTGTGAATAAGTGATATTTGTGGCGAGTAAAAATGAAGTGGAATTAAAATTGAGTAGGCCTATATATTGAAGTGATTAAATTCACAAGTACTGTATTTTGCTCAAATAAAAAGACATAGAATAATATTGGAATCAATTATTAGATTCGCTTGGACAGGAGATGTTTGAGATTTTATATGGATAAATGAAAAGACAACTACAGTGGAGGATAACTATCACAATATCACCTTCACAACTACTAAAAAAGATTTATATGTAATATAGAACAAACAAAAAAGTGGTAAATTAATGATGAAATAGAGGTATGGATAATAGAAGAAAATCATTCTTGATAAGAAGCTTTAAGCTAATGGACAGCATCAAAATTTTATCAACTGAGAAATAGAGGAATAACAAAATGAATGAAGAATATTTAAAATTAGAATGAATGGTGGGAGGGAAGCATCTCATAATAATTATTGATGTTACGATGTATAATTGACATCAGCACCGAGCCTAAACATCTAGAAATATTAATATTTGCAAAACGATGTAAGACAAACTATGAGAACCTAAAACTCAATCAAACTTGATGAAACTTGAAGAGAACTGTCGTTGAAATTGTTACTATTCGACGTGTTCGTTCTCATTTCTCATCGACCATAAGATTTTTGAGAAAATTCAAGCCTCACTCCTATGAGCTTCATTAAAACACAGAGATGTAATTTGCTTTCCATTTCCAAGCAAAGGACATGCCATTTGCTCATGTTATTTCGGAGTCAAAGGTGGAAACACCAACAAAAACACTTGTTAACGTGTTCCGACCGTTGTTTGTGGTTTGTGTTCAATGCTTGTTTTGTGAATTCGCCTCATAGTGGAGGAAGCTTTGCGCTCGCTCGCTCGCCGCTACCACTTTCAGTTTACGACGTTGTAGAATGGCGTCGCGTCTTACGTGCAACTATGGAGCAAAATGTCACCTACATACCTCTCATTTATTCATGAAATAGGTCCACGTCGCTGGAGGATCACGCCGAATTTACACCCTGCTTTGTGCCTTCCGCTTCTTTCCCAGCTGGAAAAAAGTTGAAAGAAAATAATACATTCTTCCTATGAGAATTTACTCAGGAGATAGGCCTAACATGAGCTTATTTAACAGTGGTATTCAAAGCTATTTGATTCAAAAGTAGAGCTTGGTATCAAAAAAGTCAATCAAAGGTTTTCAAAGTCATATTGATCATCTAACTTATTTCTAGAAAAATCTATAGTATAATTTGTCCAAGCGAAGAAGACATTCGGGCAAGATGGGAGAATGAATTCAGCTCGGTCAATATTATAGTTCGACAATTGTTTATTTGGTCTGGAATTGTAGAGCAGAATTTTTTTCTAGAATTTGAGATGAGAAATATAATCTATGAACTGAGATATTGTCCGAGCAGGAGTAATTTTTCCATCTTACCAGAATGTCTCCTTCCTTGGACAGACTATAGAATTTATTTTCAAATGATGATAACTTCACTTATCAATTGAAAATAATATGATGACCTAAATAATTATTGAACGGTATAAGGTGGCAAATTCGCTCATTTCGAAACAGTTGAATTTTGTTTATATCAGTTAAGTGCAACAAAATTCAATCAAATGCCATCAATGATTATTGTGTTCTTAACTCACTAATTTAAGCTTGTTACAGAATAATTGAGATTCGAAACTGAAAATTAGTAATTTGTTCTGTTGACAGGATGAGCCTCTACCTTCTGGAGAGAAAGCTTCAGAGGGTTTTCAAATCACATTGGAGAAGGTTGATAGGCATCAAGCAGGCGTCTACCAATGCACCGCATCCAATGGGGTGGGGGAGCCGGTCACCGTCGACATGCAGCTCGATGTTCTCTGTGAGTATTCATTATATTATTACATATTAATCACTAAATTATGGAGGAAGATTCACGCCTATGTATGTCACGAGAAATAATATAATTCGGCACTGGAGATAATATTATAATTATATTCATGACTAGCCGGCAGGCTCGCTTCGCTCGCCTTCTCCGCCTTCTCCGCCCCTGGACCCCAGAAATTATCAGCAGTGTCAGTGAGTCAAACAGGCTCACTTCGCTCGCATGCAAATTCCGTTCAGAAGGGATTCAAAACTTATTGAACACAGCATTTCTAGACCTAATCTGGACCTGTTCACCAAATTTCGACATTCTCTACCAATTTATTCTCGAAAAATCCAAGCAAAACTCTGAAAATTCTGAAAAATAGTAAAACGCTAATATTGAGCGTAACCTTGAGAACTATATCGGACATAGTTTGAAACTTGATTCAATATCTTTCAAATTAGTTTATCTAATCTCGCTGAACCATTGAATTTACAGTAAGGATTAGTCGTATCAAGGCGGAAGGTATGCAACCTGCAATACATCTACAATTTTGAAAAATCTGATTACTGGCGTAATATTGAACGGAATTCAAGAATATTTTAACACAACATTTCTAGAACTTAGCTGAACCTACCTACCAAATATCAACATTTTCTACCGATTGGTTCTCGAAAAATTTGAGAAAACACCAAAAAACTATAGGAAATCTTAAATATTTGGAGTATCCTTGAAAAGTTCCTAAAACCCGTTCTTAGCGCGCGTCTAAACGTCCAACTGAACATGCCTGCCCAATTTGAACGCATTCGGTTCAGTGGATTTTTAGTTCTGGTGATGAATGAATGAATGAATGAATGAATCAGTCAGTCAGTCAGTCAGTGCCATTTCGCTTTTATAGATATAGATGGATAATTATTATATGTAAGCGAATCGAGAGTAAACAAGAATTTTCAATGTTTACGAATTAAGGGAGGTCAGAAATGAGTCAATATTATGTAACTGACCGATGTCTAGTTCGAAAAAATAATCGAAATTATCGGATCCACCATGACATGATAAAATCGTAATATTGATATAGACCTATAGCCGCTTTTTCAGTATTCCAAGAATATTTCTAGAATATAACTCAATGTAGGATATTGACCATGGAAGAAGTTTATGAGAAATTCCAAGTTCTGGATTAGTTACTCTTGAATAATTTATGAAAACTCAGTCTACTAAAAGTTTTATGCTGTACTCCTGATGGATAATTAATTTTAAATCATTCCATTTCTTCCAAGAAAGAAAACTTACGGGCAGCAAAAAACGTAGGAAAACTTCCAGTTTATGACATACATCACTGATGTATGAACGTCACTTATCGTTTAACGATTATAATCACTAATCTCTATGAGAAGCTAGAGCGGTAACTCGGAGATTAATAACCGAATCATTGTTTTCATGAGAAATTGGAATCGTTCTATGTGAAATCGGAGCGGTAATTCAAAGATGAGTAACTGTTGTTTGTTGGAATGATACCCGAGGGAGCTGGCGGTGTGAATTAAAAGTTATAATTTCAAACATTAATGCTCTACAAAACATATTAGGAGAGGAGAGGTGGAAATTTAGAAAGTGACCGGCAGCATTCTTATCAGTGCTACTCTAGACGAACAACTGCTCGTTCGGTGCGACAGGTCACCGATGATATATGAGGCAATGTAACAAAAGACAAAGGAGACTGTCGCTTTTACGTGCAAACTTTTCCGACTGTGTTCTTATCACTGGAGAGAGCAACTCTAGGCTTTTGTTTCTTGAGGGAGCGCTGAAGGAGTAGAAGGTGCCCAAAGCTCCAAAGGGAATGGCCTGATATTTCCCGCAACTATTATTATTCCGGTGACTTGACTATCCCACTGGAATTTCTCAAGATGTTCAGATTGCATTCAAGGTTACTGCCTACACTTTATATCGGTATTCTCGCCAAATAATGCAAGATTTATGGATATGAATAATTTCACGTCCCTTTTATTTATCGCCTTTAATGATTGTTTTCGAGTCCTGTCTCTTTTTCATGTGGATTAAAAGAGTTTCGAAATCTTCCAAATCTGAACGAGAATGATGAATAATTATTAAACTCAATAACATAAATGTGAAACCATTGAGAAGTATTCTTGTTATTTGAATTTTATTTCAGAGAATGATATTATACTAAATTATCCTAATATCGAAACAAATGCGGAATCAGTGCAAAGTGAAGTCATTCGATTTTTCATTCAATAGGCTGAATTAGTTCCAAAGGAATAATTGAAAAATAACTGCATGCGGAATAATAATGTCCAAGTCAGTCATTGATCTACATCAAAGAAGGTTGTGATAGAGTAATCTTCATCAATAATGTCACAGATTAAACCTGTTGGATAGAATACACATATTTAAAGAATGGCTATGAATAGAGTTTCAAGCTTTGATACATCGTCAGAGGAGGAACAGTATTAGATCAAATTCGAATGAGACTCAGAAGTATTCATAAAATCAGATTCCATAATAAAAAGTGGTCATTGTCTATTTGTCTCATTGTGAAGGAACCAGAAGGAATTTGTTATTGGAGGAGTAATGGAGGAAGGGAAAATAATATGTAAGAGAGAATTCATCATTAAATTTGGAAGATTTTTATAATTCTAGTTATTCATTAAGCGTATGCTTTTATTAGTGGGGAGACCCAAAGGGTTGTTAATTCTAGTTGATTGTTATCGATTCAACTTATCAAGTAGAATTGGGTTGACTGTCGAACGAAACTCACTTTTGGGTTCACTGGGCATGGGAGATTCTGCATACTCACTTGATACTCCCACCATATATGCGCCGTAATCCTGAATTTATTTCACTTAACATGGACTGGCGGAGGCGAAAATGCAAGCTCTTGCTCTAAAGTACGATAGATGGACTTATAAAGGCGGGATGTACACTTGTTATTATAGGAGCAGGCCGGAAGAAGTGATATAACCTTGGATTTAGCATGGAAGTGTCGTATTAATCTTATGAATGGATGCGAGCCTAGTTTACCGCGCTTTCTGCATACTAATACAAGTTGGCTGCTGGGTTTTCATTGTGGAAGGGAAACCCTTCTCTCAGCTCGGCCCTTTCTCCCTCATACTCCCACTCCCTTGTTTCCCGTCTCATTGTTTCATCTTGCCCCACTCCTCTTTCTTCAGCTTCTACCAACTTGGATCTTGAATAGTCTCTACTTACAGCAACAGTGGCAGGACTCTTCATGAGATATGGAATGCAATATTGAAGATTTTTTTGTAAGAATTTCACTATTCCATAATAGGTTTCTTACAAAAATTAATCCTCGCAATAAAAGATAGAATGATAAATTTTAGGGTAAGAACTAAAAAAGTTTGAATATTCATTTGTCTATGAAAAAAAGTGAGAGAGCTAAGCTCACATTATTTCCACAACTATTATTCTTATAAAGATAACTCATAATCTTATTGTAATTTATCAAAAGCATCATAGTCATGAGTCTTCATATATACTAATCGAAAAATTGCAAAGTTTCAACAGTGATGTGTCAATTATGGTCAGAATTTGATATTCAATAACAAAATTCCATATTGACTTTATTCACAACTTTTACTCGATTGATTTTTAACTGTTGGAAACTTTGGTTGTTTCTTATAGAAGTTATCTGACTCATCTGAAGTTATAGAACTTATCTTGAATTCTCATTACTTGAACACTGCAATGGATGTATCATCATGTTCAGGAATCAACTATTCTGCTCAAAAGTTTTCTATCAAGTTAAGAATTTTCGAAAATCATGTATCAACAATACATAGTCTAGGAGGATGTGTAGTGTCGCTGGTGTGACGGTCACGGAGGGATTCATGGATGGAGCATTGAAATGCTCAGAATGATCAAAATCAAATATTTATCAATTTTCACACTCACAACAAATAATAATGAATAGAATGGTCAATTGAAAATGTTTCTTATACTGAACGAATGCTTAAAATATGCCAAAATAAAAAATACTATTATTGCTGTATTATTTAAATTTGCTCTCAAGTGGGAGTAATTGCCATAGCAGGTATTATTTCAATAGGAAACGTTTGTATGACTCCGATCATATAAATTTCTCATAGGCTACATTTGAACATAGTTCATCCATTCTACTTGAGAAGTGTACGGATTTTTTTCAGACTCCTATTAGCCTAAGTGCTTACATAGATTCTCATGCTCCTTGTTGAAATCACCCGTACTAGAAAGCAGTTGACGTTTATTTGCACCATTCATATCAATGGCCTGTGAATATAAAGCCCTTCTCATACCAATCAGGGGTCGGAATTGCTTGCTCCTTAGGAAAGCAATAATTGGGTATCAGGCTACCCTTAACGCCAAGAAGGGAAGATCCCCTTTTGTTTTCCGGAAATGGGCTCAACTCTTACCTCAGCTGTTGGAAATTTGTTACTCTTTTCGGCCACGAATGGAGGGAATGGAAGCTTTACTGTATTTGTTCCGCAAAAATAGCACGTATAAATTCGGTGGGGATGTTGAACCAACTGCGTAGCCTTCCACTGCCGCCGCTTCCAGCAGGCTCTAATTAATTGGATACTGTTTATGGAAAGCAACCTCTGAATTCTGCCTGGATTTGTGGATGAAATTGAACTTATAGATCCAATATGAATGCAAAATGTATGAGCCGAAAGTTTAATTCACAAAATGACATTAATTTCTTGAGCTATGAGAATTTCGAATGATGTCATAATTATCCTTTGTGATATTATTTATCCAGAGTTATGATTATTTTTTTGTTCGTCAAGTTGTGTGATGGATCCAAGAGAGATTCATTTCAACCACAAAGAAATTCGAGCAAGAATAATTATTATGGTACTGAAATAATGAAGAATGGATATGGAACTCAGTCACTTATAGAACAGTGTTCCTTTGTGCCAATATCATTGTTACTCTTCTCCCACTTTGATATCCCGCTCCTAGAATACAAAACCTAAATACAAAGGGATGTGAAATTATTCATAGAATTGAAATAGAGTTCGAATAGAAAACCTAAACTTTCTGGAAGCAAACTATATAATCTCCTCGAGTTAGTTCTAGTTGAGAATTCATATTTGTATTTGTTCATTCTAATAAAAATACGTGATTGTGCCTCCAGTTTCATGCAAAATACAAGTACCTGTTCTTTGAGGATTATATGTCAAAGGGTAATACTGAAATCGCATTCCACTAGCTTAGTTCCATCATGCAACGTATTTAATAATTAATCTGAGGGGAACTGTGAACGTGAAAAGAGTTCACACTTTTCTACAGCTTCATGATATTCAAAAAGACATACAGTTTTCAAACTTATGCTAAATTTATTCAGGAATCATCCCAGGAATAATTTATCATGGATTTATGGAAACTAGAATTCCAATGATCCATTCAGACATTAAATATTCTACTTCCAAATGCACACTGAACTAGAGTCGACTTTGTAATCTAATAAAACTAATAATTTTATACACGAAAACTTCTGAGCATCATTGTAAATGGTGTGATTTTGAATATTAATGTTTGTTGACAGATGCACCTGAAGTAGAGGTGGAACGCAGTTGGGTGCACTCGGGAGAGGGCTACGAGGCCCAACTAGTCTGCATCGTTCATGGCGAGCCGCAACCCAGTGTGAGTATTGCAAACAAAACCTATCCACCATTAATACATCAATACTCTCCATTTATCTATCATTACATCACGTCATTAGTGTGTGGGCATTCGGCTCACGAAGCTTGAAAGTACTCCATTCAGTAATCAGTGATCATTACGGTATTCCAAATAGAATCAAATAATCTTCATTCCGAAAAAATATATTTATAGTAAAATATGAATCAATTAAATACAAACATCAATAGAATCCAAACCTTCCAAAATAAAGTACTGCGAAACATGGTGAATGGTACATAAGGAATAGCGATTTGCATCGAGATCTTCACATCCCCTACATAACCAGCGAGATAAGACGATTTGCAACCCATCATGAGTCATGTCTTGACCAGCACGACAACATAGAGGTCATCCAACTCCTAGACAACACTCAACTCACAAGAAGACTGAAGAGAACAAAGTCCTTCGAGTTAGTGTAGTGCTAGTGAAGTGAAAAAAATACAAAAAAGTTAAATACAAAAGTGGTGATATATATACAATATTATGACGAAATGAATTATTTTTTAAAGAATAAATATGAAACGAAATGAATAATAGGAGGAAATCAATGAATATTACTTGTGCGACAAAAATCAAAGCAATAAATTAGGCCTACCAGAAGAACAGGGACTAATTGTAGATCCTCAGGTGAAAATTTAAATTGAGTAAAAAATGAAATGTATTGGGATGATGACTTGAGAATAAAAGAATTCAATAGAAATGAATGAACTAGCATACAAAGTCAAGTTAGATTTGATGCCAGTAGATAGACCGAAGCAGGCTTTCCGACAGTTCCCAGCCAAGGTGGTATAGCCACCTCTTCACCCTACGTTTGAATACAGATACACTGCATTCTTCCATGCTGAATTTTATCTCAGCCGGTAGATTCCTGTATGATATTCTAGTCAAATGAAAAGGTATTTTCATCTCCAATCTATGAGCCAAGAATGGCCAATTGGCTCAATTTCGATTGGTCAATAATTTTATTCGATCTTCTATGAACTATCAATGAAAAATTCTCATCACGGTACATTAATAAATAATTTCGATAAGCTTTTCGAATCGATTCCTGTTATGTTCTCGAGGGGAAACTCAGTATAAGTTATTCGTGAAGAATAGATGAATAAGTGAAATGAATTTTACATGGACCAATAAATTGTATCTTATCATGTTCCATGAAAATGTATTATATGTTTAGCAAACAACATCCACATCATGCTTTGATACCATTGAGCAAAGAATGGCAGACATTCAAGAGCTATAAGAAAACGTTCACTGGTCATTACTCACACGACAGTGAGCAGCTAGCATAACCTCCGACCAGCATTGTTCAGCAGCACAGCCAAATTGAGAGGCTGTATCTTATTTCTTTGTCAGATAGATGAGCGACTAAGGCATAAATGGACCACCAAACGATATCACAAAGACCTTAGAAGAGTTGTTGTGGATTGTATTTTTCCCATTTTTTCACTTTTCCTCGAGATATATTTTGAGAATGGACGATATTTTTGGCAGAATGTCTCTATTTTGTTCAGGAATCCTACCCCAAAAAATAACGGCATGTTTTGATAGCTCTAACATTTGATGTAGAAACTCATTGATTTATCGGATAAGTCATTCATAAATGAAATCGAATTGATTTTTCTCAGCTTACTTCTAATGTTTCAAATACACTTCTAATTTGTAATACGAACATTCAGAATCAGCTAAGAGCTTGTTCTTATACTAGTTTCCAATAGGGAATAGTAATAGAATAATATTTCAATAAAAATTAGGGTTTAGATTCTTCTCAATAATTTATTGAATTTTATTAACTGAACCAATTTTTCACAATCAGCAGGATTCAAAAATAATTGGGCAGTAAGAATATATCCAATCAAGAATTCATAATATTATAATCAGTTCTAAATTATTCTAGCTTATCATCAGAATATGTTATACTGACTGTATAGTCAGTCTCTATAAGAATAGCTGTTAATTCATACCAATCAGCTTTTCTATTGTTAAGAATTATAATCAACTATAACTTCCCACTGAATTATTTTTGTTCCTTCTCTAATTCTATTTTTTTCAACGCGTTAAAAATTGAAATAAAAACCACACTTTCGAACATTGCGAAAACTGAGTACTAACGGCTTCCAAATTTAGTCTGTCCAAGCCTTCGGCAAGATGAGAAAATGACTCCAGCTCAGTCAATATTTGTTCAAAAATTGTAGATCAGAATGTTTCCTACAATTGAGACCAAATCAATAATTTTTGAACCAATATTGACCGAGCTGGAGTCATTTTCTGATCTTGCCAGAGGCTCGTCTCTGCTTGACAGACTACTAAAATCAGTGTCGGGATGTATTTGAAATTCACGTGATGCTCAAAATTCGAATAAGAATTGGAAAAAGAATTATCAATTTGATTTGAACTTTTTGTGTTTCAGACTGTTTGGTACCAGGACAGCTTCACGTTGGAGCCAACTGAGAGGAGAACAATGGATTCGCGAGGCAATAAGCACACACTCACAATCAGAAACGTGCAGAGCAGTGACTTCGGCAACTACAGCTGTGTCGCTGAGAATTCTCTTGGAAAGTCTCGCAAATACATGGAACTGTCAGGTAAGATTGAAAAATTAATCAAGAAAACAAATTTTCGTCATTCCATTATCTTGTGAATCCTCCTTTTTTGTGATTCATGATTATCAATTCTATCATAGCTCTCCATATAAAAATTAATAATTAAGTGGTCGTGGAAAAATTATTGTGGAAAACTTGTGTTTGTAGAAAACGTTGACGGCCGCTTCTCTACTTCACACTGTTGGTCCAGAATAATTTCAAATAGAGCTACCTTTGTTGCTGTAATTAGCATACGAGCATTGAACACTTATTCTATCCGTAGTCATGACTCGTGAAATGGGTATAAGAACAAATCGATTCATTTTATTGAATTTAAATCATGCAGTAATTAAAATATTGATTATTACTAGAGTAATAATGCAGATGTGAGATGGAAAAGACTCATCGTATTTCGACCATATATTGACTGATACTCTTCTTTCCTTTAAATAATCAGCTCGTACTTCTTCAATATGAATTCCATTCCGGAATTGGAAATCCTCGACTTCGGTAGGCTGTAGTTCATTCAAATTTATGAAGCTTCAACAATTCTCCAATTGAATTGAATTAATTAAAATTCATGCGCCCAAGTCCCTTTAAACAGTTTTCAATTCGGCTCTCTTCTCGATCTCAACACTAACAAATTTTACATTTATTTTGTCACATCAATAATTATTGGGTCTATTTTTCTGGGACAAATTTTCTACAACGTAAGCTGATACGAATACATTTCCAATCCCTGCTAGAATGACTATCAAGCTATTACTAAACTAACTATTGGGATTGATCACACTGTTCCATTGGCTGGAGTGGCACAAAAAGCCATCACTCCAGTGAAATAATCATTATACAGTTTTCTTACTATAAAAATATAATGAACTGCATGTCAGTGATCAATCATAGTGGATATTACACACAGAAGCTCGTCATAAATCAAGGGACCACTCCATTCAACAAACTAGTTTGGTATAGAGAAATTCACAACAAACTATTCCATGATTTCCACTTTTTTGCGGCTACAGCTCACATTTCAAAATCTTGTTAATTTGTCATTTGCTAGGATGACCAATATTCAAACTCTGATTCAATCAAACAGACTAAACGCATGTACCCATGATGTTTGACTCAATGAATCTCTGGAGTAACGCAACTTCGATCTCATTAATTTTATCGGCGATTGGCGCGAAATTGATCGTCTGGTTTCACTCTCATCTACAAGTTGGTCCGGGCCAAGCGAACGATTAAGAAGTTCAAGCGCCGTGCACTGAGGTTCTTCATTAAGGCTGCTGCCCTGCTGGGGCTTGGATTAAGCCCCTGTCGCCTATCGCGATGTTTACTTACAGACTAATCACACGGCTCCACATCCCCCAACCAATGCGTTTCAGTCCTCTTCAGCCGCAACATCCCCCGCAAATCAACCTTCTCTACCCTCCCACTGATCCCTCAGCAAGAATCATCAACCCAGAAAATCACATATCAAGGGAGAAAGTTTCCCGAATTCATCGCCTTCTGTGACTTCAGTTGGAATCAAATATTGAAGATGATATTACTCTTGCTCCTCTATGAACTTATATATTTAGCAAGTGGCAATGTTCTTAATCTTGAAAGTTAATTAGGAGTTAAACTTAATGATTGAATTATTATCTTGAGAGAAAAGTTATTTTGTATCCGTGCAATATAGAGTATAGAAATCATAGCACATCATGTGGAGATATGAAAAAGTAGATTATAATGATGTAATGATAGGAAATGAGTAATGAGGGAGCTTGAAAGAGAGTGTTGGTGTTGAGTTACATGTTGATAAATTACGAATATGATACTCTGGCATTGAATCCTGTTATTTGAATATTAATGGGAGAGTATGGATTTTATCGTTTTGTACAAATGTGTGTGTGTCAAGAAATAAAATTTTGTTGTTGTGTGAATGAGAAAAGTTGTTTAAATTATTCAAACATTTTACAAACAATGTGCCATGACTAAATTTGATTTTGATGGGTCATGAGTATGAATGAAAAACAAACACAATTGTTAGCTCCCCCAAGAAAACTTTCAAATTGTACCAAGATGTTGAAAGATATTTGGGAATAGGTACCAGATATGAAATTCAAGCTGCTTTCAAATTTCGCTTTCTAGTAGAATTTTTGATAAACTAGAAGATTGATTATTCAGAATAAATCTCCACATGAATGTTCATATTTTCAAGTTCAAGTGAAATATTATACAATTTAAAAAAGATTAGAGAATCAATTACTCAACCCCAAAATATCGTAACAATTCGATGTTGAAATTGAACAATGATGGCTTTCTCATAAGTCACCAACCTGACCAGAATTCCAAATGGAGTTTCCGGTTTACAATGGCCAGCAACTAATAACGTGAGGTTGACAAAAAGGGAGTACCTCTATTTGATGAGAGCTCTTTTGGAACAGTAGATTGCGGATTGTTCTGTCTTTCTCTTCCTTCATATCCCTATTCCTCTTTTCAGTCTAAAACAGTAGATAGCAGATCTTTCTCTCTCAGTCTCCTCGTTTCTCTCCCTACTCGCTAGTGGATTTCTCCTATGTAGTAAGTAGCACATCCCAGCTAAGTTGGTTTTTCGGACGCGCGGGTCACTGAAAATTCGGGTCATGCCCCATGCCCAAGACACCGGCTCAGATTAGGACTAGCGGAGCTAAGCAGTGGACCCTGTTCCTTCGAACCTTCCCTTGGTCACCTTCTCACTCGCCTCCTCTGCGCTCTTTCTTCATTCGTCAGGCCCGTTGCGACATCGGTGTCGTGTCGTGTCGATCGAAGCCTGAGCAAAGCCCTGGTCTTGATAAGCCTTGGGGTCTTTCTAGTGATCAGCGGCGCGTGAATGAAGCTCTCCGCCAGCTTAGGCTGTCGCCTCCTCTCTTGCAGATCTGCCTCCTAACGATCCCCCTCTTCACATGTTATCCTCCTGCTCCGGGACGCCTGGGGCTCAGCACCAGCAAACCAACCACCGAAATGAACTGTCACTGAATGCTTAGCAGTTTGCTAATCCACTTGTTCAACCCTCTTTCCTTACTGGTGATTGCTGGGAAAGACAAAAAACTGGTTGTCTTTGTATAAACACTAACCTTTATGAAGAATACAACGATGTTGTTTCTCCACTCTCTAGGACTGATTAACATAAAAAATTGCTTGAGAACCATTCTCAATGAAGAAAATACAAACTCTAACAAATAGTTATTCAACATACAAGATTGTAGAAATCATTTTTCATTATTAATCCAAATTTTCTTTACCCCTCTCTCTCTAGAATTCCATAAGATACTTCCTATTAAATAAAATGATAACGTATCATGTCACGACTAATAATTGATAGCCTAATATAACAGTAATTTTTCTTGATAAGAATCAATAGTTACTGTTATCATTTGAATAATCATTACCATCTTATAATGATCGTGATCACAATTATTAATAACTCTTCCCATTGTATGTTTTCCGTTACCAATTCTAGGAAGATTCAATAAAAATAAGATTATGAGGAACCAAAGTATTTGAGCTTTATGAAGCTTATGAGCATCACAAACTTTAGTTTTGAAAATCCATCGTCGGATGATATTAATGGTTGAACTATCATTGGTGGGAGACACTTCCTTTTCTGTGAAGTTCATGATGAAATTGATAGAATTTGAAATATTTGGCTTAATTCATATAAATTTTGAACCACCTATTAGGAGGAGGCAAAAGATATTCTGGAAGCTCGTCTTCGCTGATCACACTTCGAGCACCATCATAAGTGATTGTGGTAACTAAAACAATGAATTCATCCTAGTTCTCTCATGCTTTGATATTGCAGGACGATTCAATCAACAATTCAAATTTGTTCGAGAGTTCCTCTTTATTCATTCACAAAAGTTTCTCTGTGATTCAATTTCCAGGTCGACCTAGTCCTGCTCAGTTCAGAAGTCCTCCATACAGTACTTCCAAGAATAGTTACAACTTAACATGGTTAGTTGAGAGTTACCCACCGCTCGAGGAAGTACGTCTTCTTTACAGGAAACTCATGGTGAGTTATTCTATGCATATCGTTACTTTATCAATTAGACATGAATGATGCATGTTTCATTCACTTGCATTCGTCTCCTATCTATTGATATTTTAGTCGATAATTTTTCTATGAAATCTTGATATTTTTTACGAGTTTGGATTGAAATTCCGTCAGAGACGAAGTGAGACGGACACTTGGGGTAACCATCGTAATTTCTAGAACATTCAAACCTTCAAAACATTTTTTTTCAATTACTTTTCTCATCGTGGATTCATTTTTGGATAAATTGCTTATCTTACTGGATACAGAGAAATCATAACTAAAAAGATAATGCGATCATTTTATACAATCTTGATGGAGGTCAAGTATTTCTTGTGATCTTTTGAAGCCTTTTCAAGAGAGAAACTTTAATGTTACGAACATTGCCATCCTTTTATGTATCATAAGACTACAAAAGAATATCAAGAGAATCAAGTGTATTTGTGAAAACCCACCGTTTTCCTGGACAATAGTTGTCAACTCAATTATCGAAGGATGAATAAACATGGAATTTTACATAATTCATCATTTGAAAGATATATCGTGGAAATCATTATTCATCTTCATAGTTATGTGTTCTGGTATCTTTCTCGAGTGTTTCTGAGGATGGCTGTTTGAACTTTCTCTAATCTTCATATCTTTGTGATCTTCATTTCTGTAGAGAAAAAACATAAACAATTCGAAAACTCACTCTTCTTCCGGAAGAATTCACTGCAGACCCCATAGAATACTTCCTCGTGAAATACATCTATTATTGATAATTTGATCCTAATCAGATTTTATAATTTTATACAGAGTGTTTCAGGAAGAATGTGCAATACTTCTCAGGCTGACTCCTCACACCAAGTAGACAAAAAAATTCCATGGGACCAACCCCCCAAAAACGCTTTGTTACTGAGATAACAATGGCGTAAAATTAATATTTTTCAAAATATGTTAATTTTTCTAATTTTTTAGAGGATTTAGTGAGGTTTTAAAGTAATCAATTCCTATGTAGAATTAGCTGAGTAATTTAATGAAACCAGTTCCAAGTTTTTAACTTTAACGGTTATTGAGAGAATTGGAAAAAATTGCTAAAAAACGCCATTTTTCAACAATAAGGGTTATAACTGGATAAGGAATCATAAATTTATATTTTGAATTAATGAAAGTTGAAGAGAGTCGGATTCTAAAGAAAAAATTGAATGGCGGCGGTTGTGTAAATCTTACCCAAATCTCAGAGATGGCAATCAAAAATCGAAAATTTGACAAAACATTGCACAAGTGATAAATTTGTATTTAGTAGCGATTTTAGTAACTTAAACGGTTATTGAGATAATTGAGAAAATATGCTAGAAAAGGCAATTTTTCAACAATAAGGGTTATAACTAAATAAGGAATCATAAAATTGTATTTTTTATTAATGAAAGCTGTTGAAGAGAGCCGGATTCTAAAGGAAGAGGTAAATGGCGACGGAAAGGTGGAATTCTAAAGGAAAGGTAAATCGCTACTAAACACACATTTATCACTTGTGCTATGTTTTGTCAATTTTGTCAATTTTGCGATTTTTGATTTCCATTTCTGAGATTTGGGTAAGATTTACACAACCACCGCCATTTACCCTTTTCTTTTGAATCCGACTCTCTCCAACTTCCAATAATAAAAATACAATTTCATGATTCCTTATCCAGTTATAACCCTTATTGTTGAAAAATTGCGTTTTCTAGCATATTTTTCCAATTATCTCAATAATCGTTAAAGTTGCGAACATAGGAATTGATTACTTTGAAACCTCACTAAAGCCTCTAAAAAAATAGAAAAATTAATATATTTTGAAAAATATTAATTTTCCGCCATTGTTATCTCAGTAACAAAGCGTTTTTGGGGGTTGGTCCCATGGAACATTTTTGTCTACTTGGTGTAAGGAATCAGCCTGAGAAGTATTGCACGTTCCTCCCGAAACACTCTGTATGTTCAACCTCAGAGCCTCATCTTGGAAAACAAGATTCATTATTCGGATTATCCTGGATTATTTATTCTACGGATTATCCTGGTTTTTCTTATGAACGGGTGAATAACAGTAACGATCTAGAGGGTGCTGACATGCTTAATCTGCAATGTACCATTTCAAATTATAAATTCAATGTTATTAGCCTTTATCGATGGCATGGCTTCAGTTTCGATCGATTTATTTCTAGTTTTGGCAACATATTGGAAACCCTGTCTCCTTGCGATTCTATAATAATTGGCGACATGAATATTAATATAATGAATGATAACAATGATAGCAGAGCTGATAGCTACCTTGAATTGTTAAGCTCATTTGGATTTGACCAAATAATCGATATTTTTACTAGAGTCACTGATACCTCTGCTACGTGCTTAGATCACATATTCTTTAGGTCACAGAGTTATTCTCACTTTATAAAGGGTGCTGTGGTTGATTCTTCAATAGGTGATCATCATGCAGTATCTCTTACTCTTTCTTATAATAATGTTAATAGCAACGACTGTTTTGTACAAGTAAAAATTATTATTGACTATGACGGTTTGAGAAATCTATTGATGTGTCATGACTGGAGCGATGTTTTGTTTAGCAGTGACCTTGATTATAAATTTAATATTTTTTTGCATACACTGAATAATTATATTGTTGAGTCTAGTACATCCAAGGTATTTCGAGGTGGAAAAACGGCCTTGCGCAAGCTCAAACCCTGGATAACTTATGGATTGTGTTTAGCTATACATTCTAGAGATAAGCTGATAAAAAAAGTAAAAAATAATCCACATAATCTAAGATTGAAATCATTGTTAAAAAACTTTTCTAAAAAAATAAAATCCTGGATTAAGTCTGAAAAAAAGTATTATTCTTCAATAAATGAGTTGCCATCTCGTCAGAAGTGGTCTATATTGAACAAAATGTGGTAGTGCTGGCAAAAAAAGAAAAGTGATGAGTATAAAATTGAACATGACAATACTATCGTAACTGAGCATCGCGACTTGGCCAATCTATTTAATTCATTTTTTGTAAATGTTCCAAAAGAGGTAGCTGCCTCAATTGCAATTCCTGTGAACAAATTACAGAAGAGTACAATGATTTTTTCCGTCCAACTACCTGTCGTAATTCTATCTACTTTCAACCAGTAACATTTGATGAGCTTCTATGTCACATAAATAATTTAAAAGGAGGTAAAGCTCCAGGTGATGATGGTGTGTCCTCTAAATTTCTCAAAGCTGTATCTATTGCAGTTATTCCTGTACTAGTAGATATCTTCAACTGCAGCCTTTCTAGTGGAAAGTTCCCAACAAAAATGAAATTAGCCAAAGTTATTCCAATTTTTAAAAGTGGATCCAAATCCAATTTAAACAATTATAGGCCTATCTCTTTAGTTTCAGTATTTTCCAAAATTCTGGAGAAAATAGTAAAGAAGAGGGTCCTAAATTTTCTAAATTCTTCCAATTTTTTCTATCATCGACAATTTGGTTTTCGAGAAGGGCTGAGCACAGAAATGGCTCTTGGGAGTTTTATGTCGTCCATCTACAAAAATATTAATGCTAGGACCACTCCATATGTGCAGGTCTTTTCTTAGATATAAGAAAGGCATTTGACACAGTGAGTCACTCACTTTTACTTGATAAGCTACATAAGGCAGGTATTAGAGGTGTGGCTAATGAATGGTTTCATTCTTACTTAGATGATAGATCTCAATACGTCAATATTGGTAATACAAAAAGTCATGTTCTGGGATTGAGTTATGGTGTTCCACAAGGGTCAGTCCTGGGTCCTATATTATTTCTCATTTTTATAAATGATCTTTTCTCTGGTAAGTTTTATGGCATGCCTGTCTCATTTGCTGATGATACAGCATTGTCTTATTGTAGTAATAGTAGAGAAACCTTAAATAGTTTTATGCAATTTGATCTTGATAAGCTCCTTCTTTGGTTTAACTTTAATCGTCTTTCTCTCAACGTAGCAAAAACTAAATATCTATTATTTACTTTGTCCACGGCTTGGCATCTTTGTCATCCTTTAAAATTCCATAACAGTTCATGTAATCATAATGATTGTAGCTGTGATGAAGTGTTGCAAACTCAGTATATCAAATACTTAGGTTTAGTTGTGGATGAGAAACTCACTTGGTCTCACCATATTTCTAAGGTTAGGAATTATCTTCTCATTATTTTGAAGAAAATATTTTTCTCAGTAAATTCATCCCTCAAACAGTACTTAGACAGATTTATTATGCTCTAGTTGACTCTAAACTGAACTATGGTATAGGCTGTTGGGGTTCAACGTATATAACTCACCTGAAACCTGTAATAACCCTGCAAAAGTCAATTATCCGGGTTATGAAAGGAGTAAGTAGGTTTGATCATTCTTTCCCAATTTTTCAGTTTTACAGATGTTTACCATTACGATATATTTATATATTCAAAGTCCTTTCACTATTTTTCAGGATTTCAGGGAATTGTAGTAACCAGAGGTGTGAGAGTGATTCAGTATACAGAACTAGAGGAGTGTCTAACAATTTATTAAAACTCCCTAAATCTTACAATACATGCTTTCAAAAATCTTTTGTGTTTCTAGGTCCCAAATTTTTCAATCAGTTGCCAGGTTCAATTAAAGTAATAAACAGTTTCTTACTTTTCAAAAAACAAAGTTTCAATTGGCTGCTTTCTCTAAACCCTGATACTATTGAGAGCTTATTTACTATCTTAGGTTGATTTTATATTTTTTCAAATTTTAATTGAATTCCAATAAATTAATTCTAAAGACACTATATGCACTTAATATATTTCATTTGTGTGAATGTGAGTGTGAATGTAGCATTAAAAAAATTTTTCTTTCAACTGTGCTCCTACTTGCACGCGAATTACATTAGTAATTCAGCAAGTAGTAAATTTATTGCACCATTAGTTTTTTCTCATGTTAAGCTTACTTCAAATTTTTCCTTAATAAGATATTTTCATTTTGTTATTTCTCATAATTTTTTGTAAGTTAATTACAGTATGTTTTGTTATTATGGGCAATAAAGAATTTATTTATTTATTTATTTATTTTATTCCGTTTCAATAATTCCGTTACATTAAAAAATGTGTAACTACAGTATAATTATCCAGGAAATAAAGCTACAGGCTACAGTATAAAAATCCTGAATTAATGTAGTGTACCTATCTGAAAGAGGAAGAAATGAGCTTGAAAGGAGTGGAAAGATCATTAATTCAAATTATTATGCAAAAAAAAGATTCCCATCAGCGTATTCCCATAGAAAAATATTTTTGAGTGTTTAAAGTAATTTTGAATAGATCATCAACTTGATCAATCCTCAATCTGATAAACATCAATTCCAAGGAAAATAGAATAAATCCTTTTTTCCCTGCAGAATGAATACTTCGTACGGTACTAAAATTATCGATAATGGAATAACAATAATGGAATCCACGAGGTGTTGAAACAAGAAGTGAGTGATATTTTTGGATAGAATATCATCATTAAAAATTCATTTGAGTTGAAATTATTTATCATCGAATTATTCAAGATAATACTTCAATTGATGGATATGTAGGCAAACGCATAAAACATGTAGGTAAACGCGTAGTAATGGATAATATTTATGTGTCTTCACATATAATATATACCTAATATGTACCACATTACACGTTTGTCCTTCAACCCATCTTTCCAAGTAGACGGAGATCCATGATGTTGTATATTATTGTAAAAACGTAATTGAATTTGTGGAGAACACGACCGCGAAATCAATTCCAGCGTTTGTGAGCGAGTTTTTAGCCTGCAGGGTAGTTTCGAAATTGTACAAGCTAACAATGACATCGTTGAACACGCAGCTAAGTGAAGAACAGGAGATTTCTATGAAACAGAAATAGAAACATAGTTTTAGTATGCGTCAATCTTGCTCGTAGACTCCCCAAAACTTCAGACAGAAAGTGAATAAAGATCAGATTAGTCCAATTGAAAAAAAATCTATATATGCATATTAGTCCAGTACGCAGGGATTTTTTTCTGCAAAAGGTGGTGTATGCGATTTTGTTGTTTTAATTGCTTCATTAGGGTCCCAATAATGTGTATTCGTAAAGTGCACACAAAATTTCCCCCCGCACAACTTTCGACAGCCAGAAAACCATGCACTTTTTTAGTTTTTCGCATATAGGCTAACTAAAAAACGGTCCACATTTTTATAGTTACATTCTCATAGTAAATTGTAGAGGACAAAATTCTGCGTCGATTGGAAAAAAGAAAACCGGTCGAATAGATAACGTTTTACATTCATTTAAAAAACACAATTTTTTCCAAATTTTCCAAAAATTTTTTTTAATTCTTCTGTAACTCATAAAGTAACAGAGAAATGTATTACCTCTCTCCCTAAAAGTTGTAGAGCATAAAAAATTGAGTTCAGAAAGTGCAAAAAAATTAATATTGGACCTATTTTTGGAACATTAAAATTCACTTTTCAAAAATAAAACAGGCTACAGGTTGTTTTTTTCAACATTTTGATGTTGTTAGACATTTAAAGTTCAAATAGAGCCTATATTGTATTTCGTTGTCTACTTGGATCACTTACCATCAGAATAAATACTCCACTGCTCTAAATCCAAATTATTTTTGATACAAAGGACATTCATGGATAATAGAATAAGGACACCTTCAACTTTCGTAAGAGTGAACGGATCCTGATATAGTATATTACACCACTAGTTTTGAAAACGTCGTTTTGCGACGTCAAGAATACGGAGCTTTACAGCCGAAGCGATCAGCTGATGCTGGAAAGGTGGAGTATTCGCGACGTCGCGAACGTTTTTGAAACGTGTTGTGAATTTGTGTTTTTGGTACACTTTATGGAAAGGCTTCTTTAAATAAGATGAAAAGTTTTTATAAAAACGACAAACGAATTCTCAACTTGCTGAATTCCATATTGGTAATCTCCGTTTTTTGTTTCAAAATAAATTCAGGATTCTAATTTCAACGAAGGTTATCAGTCGCTAAAATCAATTCCCAATCAAAACAAAAAGTTAGGTGTGGAATTATACGGTACAAA
This sequence comes from Sogatella furcifera, assembly GCA_017141385.1. Lineage (NCBI taxonomy): Eukaryota > Metazoa > Arthropoda > Insecta > Hemiptera > Delphacidae > Sogatella > Sogatella furcifera. The sequence goes on from CM029547.1 coordinate 32,823,163, forward strand.
AATTATTGTTTGAAGGAAATCATCTGATAAATCGTCTGCTTCAATAAGTTGGAGAATGTTCGAAATAGTCGACTTACCTGTTCAGTCGACCAATTGGCATGGAATGCGCTGCTAAGTCAACGGAAATAGTATATTACATATAGCCCAGGCAAATTAGACTTCTGCCTCAAAAAAATAAGGTAAGGCTGGAAATCGTCTTAATCGACTTTGGGCATCCTAAATAAGTTTACTATGAGTTTGCGACGGATTCCGAGGTGTGCATAATACAGGGTGACTAGAAATCCACCAAATTTCGGTTCTGTTTTTAGTTTTTCGCAAATTACGCCAAAACGAAGCATCTGACAGAAAATATCATTCTTATACTTTTTTCAGCTAATAAAATTTTCAAGAGATTGGTATCAAATCAAACCTTCTATCTCAAACAAGGACTGAGGAATGAGGCTTCAAAAAAGTGGTATTTTTTGAGAAAAATGAAAATTTTACCTTATTCAGTATTCTATTGTTCATATCTTCCGTCTGATTAGTTAGAAAGGTGTATTTTAAAATCCTTCTGGGGATAATTTTGTTCTCTACAATTTTAGGCCAAGAAAGACTTCCTATTTTACATATTTTTTTTGGTAGGACTTTTAACATGTTTCCTTGCACAGCAAAAAATACCATATTTCCACTATTAACCTCCAAAATTAGTATATATATCCTTGTATTGGAGTTATATCTCTAGAATATTTTTTCTCACATGATGTTTTGATTTTATAATCACTATACCGCCCTGAATTCAGGTTATTTCCAGTTATTACCAGTAGGAAGGACTTTCCAAGGATAATAAACTAAGGACCTCCGTAACTTTTGTAAAAGTTGACGGATCGTGACGAACTATAGCTCATTGTTTTCAGCTCATCAAGGCTGTTAAAATTCTTATAGAATTTATCAAATTTGATCGAAATTAAAGAATTTTACTACCTTGAGAGCTTTGAGTTATTTCTCATGTACCGAGAAAAAGGCTACTAATTGTGTTCAAATGCGTCTATCTTGAAAACCATTGTTGGGAAATGGTCGCATTTGGGCTCAAATTGTGGAACATAATCTCCTCTATCACTTTATGTGTCGAAATCATGATTTTATACAATTGAGGTTAATTTTATCGTCAAAATCAGAAAAGGAGGAATCACTCTTTCATTATTGCTTACTATCACTATCTCTAAACTTTAATTGTAAATCTGGATTAATTCAATTTATTGATGTGTCTTTAGCCTTAAAATATAGGAAATTGAATTCTCTACTACCACAAATGAATTTTCTCGCCCTCAACATTCAATAATACTTGAAAAATGGCATAAAAATATAGAGGAGAAACTTTCTGATGATTTTTTCATTTACAAAAACGAATGTTCTTGACCTGGGAATAGGATATTGAGAACGTTTCTACATACCAAATTATAGAGGTGATTGTGCTCTACAATTTGAGCCCAAATGCGACCATTTCCCAACAATGGTTTTCAAGATAGACGCATTTGAACACAATTAGTAGCCTTTTTCTCGGTACATGAGAAATAACTCAAAGTTCTCAAGGTAGTAAAATTCTTTAATTTCAATCAAATTTGATAAATTCTATAGGAATTTTAACAGCCTTGATGAGCTGAAAACAATGAGCTATAGTTCGTCACGATCCGTCAACTTTTACGAAAGTTAAGGAGGTCCTTAGTTTATTATCCTTGGAAAGTCCTTCCTACTGGTAATAACTGGAAATAACCTGAATTCAGGGCGGTATAGTGATTATGAAATCAAAACATCATGTAAGAAAAAATATTCTAGTGATATAACTCTAATACAAGGATATATATACTAATTTTGGAGGTTAATAGTGGAAATATGGTATTTTTTGCTGTGCAAGGAAACATGTTGAAAGCCCTACCAAAAAAATATGTAAAATAGGAAGTCTTTCTTGGCCTAAAATGGTAGAGAACAAAATTATCCCCAGAGGGATTTTAAAATACACCTTTCTAACTAATCAGACGGAAGATATGAACAATAGAATACTGAATAAGGTAAAATTTTCATTTTTCTCAAAAAATACCACTTTTTTGAAGCCTCATTCCTCAGTCCTTGTTTGAGATAGAAGGTTCGATTTGATACCAATCTCTTGAAAATTTTATTAGCTGAAAAAAGTATAAGAATGATATTTTCTGTCAGATGCTTCGTTTTGGCGTAAATTGCGAAAAACTAAAACCAGAACCGAAATTTGGTGGATTTCTAGTCACCCTGTATCATGCACACCTCGGAATCCGTCGCAAACTCATAGTAAACTTATTTAGGATGCCCAAAGTCGATTAAGACGATTTCCAGACTTACCTTTTTTTTGAGTCACAGCCTTTTTTCGATCTAATTTGCCTGGGCTAACAATGAGTTTGGAAAAGGCGTTTTTACAAACGAATAATTATGTTTTCCAAACGAGCGGTACGCGAGTTTGGAAAATAATTATGAGTTTGTAAACTTTTCCACACGAATTATGTAAATTTTTTTCGTCATACTAGACTGAGAAGGAATTATTAAAACCTCAAACAACTGAAAACATTAACTGAAGCCAACATAACCTCAACACAACACTAGTACAAACGCAAACACTGAACTGTCATGGCGGATCGTTCGACTCGTTTATTCATATGTTGGAGTTTGGAAAAAACAGCTGGGCTAGATTTTCAGTGCCGTAATTATCATCGTGATGATGACTAGTGCTGTAATAATCATCAAAATTATTATTCCCGCATTCAGAACAGCTGATCTTTGATTCTCCGGTAAACGGCAATTTTCCAAACGCAAATCTAGCTTGGAAAGTTGTGTATTACATACGAAAATTTTGGTGACAGCTGATTTTTCCTATCTTGTACGGCTATAAGGCCCAGATATCAGCCGTTTATTCCGCACTAGTGTGGAAAATGAATGCTTTCAAAGCATGTCAAGTAGATCGAAACTGGCTACTTTCTATCAAGTGTACCAAAAAACTATAACTCATTGTTTTCAGCTCGAAAGAAGAGTTCTATTTCGTATATATTACGGTGCAATTAGTTCAAAAAAAGGCCGAACCTCAACATCCAAAGAGAAAGGACGATTCCTGCGTCAACTTGTTCTATACAACCCCTTTATTGTTTGGTGAAAAGTTACACCCCTATAAGAGTCGGGTTTTTGAGGGAGAGGGGGTGAAAGGTGCAAAATTTTGGATTTTTGTAAATTGTAGCCGAACCAAGCGTCGGACAAAAAAATTTCATGCATGTTTTTTCTAGAGAACAAAATTTGGAAGAGATTAAGACCAATCACAACTCTGTATCATCAACCGTTTCCAAGTTACAATTTTTTGAAAACTCCATATTTTTTTCACAGGAATTATTCCGTTACTTTAAAAGTTTGTAACTTTGAATTGAAAACTCTTGCATCCGTATTTCAGAATCCCTCTCGGCGAAATTCATTTCTGCTCCTAAACTACGGGAATCAAACTATTAATACAGCTATCATTGGAAATTTGATTCAATCATCATCATAACTATAATAAACAACTATCAATGGAGAAATAATTATTCATTGAGATCAATCATAGAGAATGAAGACCATGTCATACGTATTATATATCCCCAAATCATTGAATGGATTCCTAAGAGTTACACAGATTTTTTTTTCTAATTCAACAATATTGTGATTGGTTTTGTTCCAGTTGAACGATTCTTACCAGCAGCCAGGGAAGTGGCACGATGTGGTGCTTCAGCCGTCGAATGGCGAGACGTTCTCCCACCTGATGTCCTACACCATTCGCCATCTTGAATCTGCATCCGTGTTCGAGGCTATTGTCCAGGCCAAGAATCGCTACGGTTGGAATGAGGTGTCCGATCTATACCAATTCTACACACGTGGACCTGGTGAGCACGTCTATGGTACTTGAACTCATCATTTCATAATATTATCTTATCATTATCATTATCTTAGAGTCATATTTACGTGAAAGAGTATATTTCATGCCGTCTTAGAATATTATAATTATTGTACTTCCACAACAAGCTTGAAAAATGTATAAAATAGTATATTGCATGTCATTTGAAGTATTATAATTATTAATAGTATTATAATAATTTTACTTTTACAAAAATCTCATTTTTACAAAGTAATAGTCTTCAATTGATTGATAGAGCTTACTCCAGAAGGTTAGGCGGTTTTGTCTGCTCCTTGTAAGCTCCAAAAGCTGAAATTGTGACTTATAGCTATGCCTAGATATTTTTTTATAGATAAAAAAGACAATATTTGTTTTACATCGGTTGATAACTGTTGGTGGATTGCGTTTTCTTCGATCATAAAGTAACGCTCTAACTCCCTAGATTTTGATTAGGTTAATGTTATAGTTGATGGAACAGAATGAAATAGAAAACAGAATTCTATTCGAAGAATGAATATACACTTAACCTTTTTATGACATTGTCTGGATAATTACAGTATACTTATTAACAGAGTGGAATTATTTGAAATGAATAAGGATTTACGCAAGCTATAAATCCGGAAGAAAACAATCTCTATTCGCTAGTTGCTTTAGTTATTATGTAGTTCAAACGAGATCAAACAATTCAAGTAATAAATAAAGCTACAGATCAGCTAATCGATATGAGCAGATTACACACATATTGGCGATCTCGACATTAAAATATCCCAATAGATATGAGTTTGATATCAATTTTCACACATACACATTTCCTAGGAGGTTGGACAACTGTTTCAAATTTTATTTCTACATTATTATATGCAGAATAGCCTATATAGAGTTTTTAGCGAGTATAATACTCTATAAAGGGGTTTCAATTTTTTCCAGATTTTCCTGCCGATCCCAACATGAAAGATATGGAGCTTATTGCGCCATCCAGTTCGTCCGGCCATACAATTCATTCAGCGATGACTTCTTTTGTCTTAGCACTACTCAGTTTCACGGCTCTCCACCTGTCATAGAGAAATGTAAGTATGAAAATTATAACAATCTATCCTTTTCATGGTTGATATTGCATTGCCCGAATAAATTACAAAAGCGTGATCAGAAGAAGTATAGCTATACATAGCCTACTAATTAGTTTTATCCAAACACATTTTTATGTAGTTTTAATCGAAAGAATCATGAGTTCCATACAAGGCTGATAAAATTATATTCTTTCTCATGTAGAGATTCCAAATTGATGCAATATTCGGGTCTTTCATACAATATATTCATGGGAAATCGTTCTCAGAGTATCGCTCTTTAGGAGTGAGAAGTTGAAACTTTCTTCTAGTAAAGTCAGGAAATCAATAATGAAACTTTTCCAGTTTTTAATAATGATGTTAAATACATCAGAATTGAATGAATTGATGGGGAATCATATATATATATTCCACCTTTTAATTTCTTTGTACCTTCATGAATGATGCTGAGGATTTTAAATGGACATACCAAATATATTAAACAGTTTATTCAGACGCATTGTCCGATCAAGTAGAATAATTCTACAATGACTCATGAAACTACTTCTCTTGTAGTCTCAATAGGCAATATGCAACTTTGGTTTTAATGTGTTATCTTTTTTTATCTTTCAGAACGTTACCGAGGTCATCACGATCAATGAAATGCCGAAGATATCTGATAGAAAACTGGCACAGTTGAGTTGCTCCCATTGGCGTTGTAAGATCAACGTCTGAACTGAAGTAAATCATCTTGTTTCCGCGTAATGATTTATTCGCCAGTTCCATTAAATTAACTCTCTCTAAGTGTAAACAAAGTGTGATGTTTTTTAATACTTGGATTAAGAGTAATTTTTTTTGAAATAATTTGAAAAATCAATATTCGTGTTACTCCTTTCTTATCTCTATCACAGATTCTTGAATACTTGTCACGATACTTTTGTAAAGATGTATATTTCCCTTGTAAATATAAAAAATGTAAATGTTCATTGATTGTAATTGTGAGAAATTCATGAATTGAATCTCTTCGTGTGAATGTGGATGTGTAGATGTTTACGAATGCTGATTGGTGAGATATGACCTAGATGCATCTCTGTTGGGAACTGCTAGTTTAGATCGATTTTACCTAAAATCAAGACTTTTCACTTAATTTGTAAGGATTCCATTATTGAAGCTTCAGTGTGTTGTATAGCTGGAAAAATTGGTATGGATCTCCTACCTGATAATAAATTGAATCAACAATCAATCTTAGAGGGTTGGATAACGTTCGTGAATTGATACACTCTAGGGTAATTTCATAACCAGATGTCCATAAATTAATAAAGTTGTTTCAAGTGCATCACTATGTATGTTCTATAATGAATTGAAGTCGAATGCTAGTGATACTTCGATCAGTTATTAGTTATATTTTTAAGTTGATTATAGTTACTACCACCAATAATATTATCATATTTCGAACCAATGAGAAATCACTAATTAAATTATCTGACAATGGAGTCAGAATTAATTCTCTGACACTGATTTCAGAGCAGTTTAAAAATGTAATTATAATTATTTCACTACACTAATCCACAGCTCATGAACTCTTTCTACAGAATAGCTAGTGACTTGGAAAAATAATGTATTTCCAAATCTTCAAAGTTGGTAATGCTACTAAAATTTGAATGGAAATCTCATATAGGAAAGATTGTGCTACAAATCCACATTGATATGATCCTCCATGACCAAGTAATAGTGGAATTTTCAGTATTTGTTAACCAACAATTCAAGATCTCGAACAACGGAAAATTTCTTTAAGATATTGTACTGAACTTCAAACCAATAGCCCATTTCCTGTGAATATTCCAATATCATTTATAACTGAAAAGTACACTCATCGTAGGCTAGGAGAAAGTGAATTGAGAAATAATAATGGTGTTTCTATGAAATTGACAAATTGGAGTGCATGAATTGAAGTTTTATGTCATTTTCAGTGTTGCTCCCATCATGGATTGTTGAATTGTAATTCTTAAAAAAATTTCATTGACATAGGTCTTTCAAACATATAATTCATTCCTCCCAAATAGAGCGTTCAATTCTTAAAAAAAGCTTATAATTTAGTATTTGAGGTCAATGTCTCTGCTTATTATTCAGATTATTTTTCATGCATGTGCTTCCAATACACTTCTATTCGGGTTCTAATATTATTATTTTCCAAGCATTTAAGATAAAATACATTCCCATTGTTTCTTCACACTTTTTAATCAGAGTTTGTTTTTTAACGATAATAAGATCCATAAGCCTGATACTTGAATATTGTTCTAGTCAGAAATTTTAAGTAATCATGATGATACATTTGATTGAACAGTGTGTCAGTTGATAGTGATTTTGCTGTTCCATTCATGTTCGATCAGCCGTATTGATAGTCTAGTTGCTATTGAAATCCATGTCGTTTGTAACATTACAATCATTTGGTTACAGTGTTGTGAGAAAGAGTCTCGATATTTTTTAATAACTTGAATAGATTATGCATCATTATACAATATTGAATAGTTCTAAAAGCACGTATAGTTTCAATAACGTACCATTTGTATCGAAACCTCCATGGAGAAAGGTGATCCCTATATTGAATTATCATTCATTACAATAATTCTATGAAACACAAACATTTCAGGGTTACGTTTTTATATTGTTTTAATATTTCTAGAATATGCAGTAGTTTTGTTATGAAAAACTATGGAAAAAAATTAATGTACATAGATTCTTTTTTTAAAATTGTATCTAATTAGATCAATAAATATGTTTGTAAATTTTGGTCTTCATTATTGACGCCTTCTTCATCCTGTTCTTCCAATGTGCCTCATAATATTCTTCTTCAGCAGATTTTGAATTCACAGCTAGTGGTGTACAAAATAACATTGCACATTAATAATATTATTTTTCTACAACTGCGCGTGAAACAAGATTTTACAAACTGAATTCTCCTTGTGAAAGTAGCCCATTTCTGAAGAGAATCTTTATTACGCTCGCAAACCATCTGCGTATGCGCAGTAGAATTACTTTACGCTCGCTAAGCAACTGCGCATGAGCAGTAGAGTTACTTTACACTCGCTAATCAGCTGATCATGGCTCGCCAACAGTAGGTCAGATGGAGTCATAACATAACCTAACAAAAGTCGACAATGTCTGATTGTACCTGTACCGGTAATTACACAAGGGTTGTTTAATAGTTCGCAGTATTTGAGGACTGAAAAACTGTAGATTAACAGGTTTGAGCAGTTGTAGAAAAAATATTGTATGTGATTTGCGCGTAATGCTTCTTTATCGCTCTCGCAAAATTATCACGATCTGCTACGCGTTGCGTGATAACTGTTTTGCGCGAGCGATAAAGTCATGCATTACGTTCTTAATACATAAATAGCTATTTTTATATTATTGATATTATACAGAATAGTAATATTATTTCACATTTTCTCAGTTATTTGGTTAAAAAGAGTCATGGTTGAGAAAAGCTGTCGGATCAGTCATCCTAATTACTATATCATGGAATCCATTTTCTAGTTGTAGAAAAAATATTGTATGTGATTTGCGCGTAATGCTTCTCTATCGCTCTCGCAAAATTATCACGATCCGCTACGCGTTGCGTGATAACTGTTTTGCGCAAGCGATAAAGTCGTCCATTACGCTCTTAATACATGAATAGCTATTTTTATATTATTGATATTATACAGAATAGTAATATTATTTCACATATTCTCAGTTATTTGGTTAAAAAGAGTCATGGTTGAGAAAAGCTGTCGGATCAGTCATCCTAATTACTATATCATGGAATCCATTTTCCAGTCTGATAACTCAACTGGAAGTTATTAGCTGAATGTATAAAGGTACGATTCCCTGCTAGAGCTGCCCTGCTGCGCTGCTCTAAACAATACATCTCTATTCACATAATTATATTATAGATGTTCACTCTGTTCTTAGGGCTACTAATGAAAACTAAATCAATAAATAGTGAAATTTACCCTTTTGAGCCATTTTCAAGTAAATTTCATTATTTATTGGTTTAGTATACATTATAAACATATTATAATCATCATATTACATCATAACAATTATGATAATTTTATTTGGGAAAGTAGACCTATTCCTTAAAAAAAAAAATAATAATTGTGTAGCACATTTATTAAGTACTCAATAATTGATTTGACTATTAATTTTACTTCCCCTTCCCATAGTTAAGTTGTGGTGAAATATTGATATAAAAATTTCTTCGATACATTCATTTGGAAATTTAATTTTGAAAGGGCCCCCTATTATCAGTAATGATAATGATTATTGAATTTATTCATTTATTCAAAACTAGCCGGCAGGCTTGCTTCGCTCGCCTTCTCCGCCTAGCCAGGGGGGTCCGCCTCCTGGACCCCCAACAGTATCAGCAGTGTCAGTGAGTCGCACAGGCTCGCTTCGCTCGCCTGCATAACCTCTGTCAGTGTAGCTGCGACAAACAGGCTCGCTTCGCTCGTCTGCAAATTCCGTTCAGAAGGGATTCAAAACTTATTGAACACAGCATTTCCAGACCTGATCTGGACCTGTTCACAAAATTTCGACATTTTCGGAAAATCCAAGAAAAACTCTAAAAATTCCAAAAAATAGTAAAACGCTAATATTGAGCGTAACCTTGGGAACTATATCGGACATAGTTTGAAACTTGATCCAATATCTTCCAAATTAGTTATTCTATAATCTCGCTGAAACATTGAATTTACAGTAAGGATTGGTCGTATCAAGGCGGAAGATATGCAACCCGCAATACATCTACAATTTTGGAAACCCTGATTACTGGCGTAATCTTGAACGGAATTCAAAAATATCTTAATTTAGACCTTATCTGAACCTACCTACCAAATATCAACATTTTCTACAGATTGGTTCACGAAAAAATTGAGAAAACGCCAAAAAACTATAGAAAAACTTAAATATTTGGCGTATCCTTGAAAAGTTTCTAAAATCCGTTCTTAGCGCGCGTCTAAACGTCCAACTGGACATGCCTGCCAAATTTGAACGCATCCGGTTCAGTGGATTTTTAGTTCTGGTGATGAATGAATGAATGAATGAATGAATGAATAAATGAATGAATCAATGAATAAATGAATGAATCAGTCAGTCAGTCAGTCAGTGCCATTTCGCTTTTATAGATATAGATCCAATTATTTATTTATTTCTTCAATATCTATATATAGCCTTCTCCAAAAATGTTAAACGCTTGAAGTGGAGAGTCAGTTGTTCAAACTTCTAGAAGATGTTTGAATGTTTGATAAAATACTTGAGAATGTTTGATAAAATAATTTCAGCTTTTGAATTCATTGAATTTCCAAAATTCCCGCCAATCGATAGACAAGTAAGTGCGGAGGGGGCTTCAACATTCGAAACGAACCAAACCATCCATTAGATCTCGAGCTAATTTGTTCGACATTGCCTAAAATAATTGGAATGGTCAAAGTTGTGGAAATTCACTTACAGGATTCGATGTAACTTATCAGTCAAGTCTCTTGTGTATCTTTGCCGCTTTGTTGTCAGGTCGAACGTGGTTTTGTGCGCTGCATGTTGACTGAGGCTGTTTGTTCTGGCGTTTTGTGCCCCTCGCGGAAGCAAATCGAAGAGTTCGAAGGGAAACAAATCGGGCGCTGGGAAACAACGTAACCGTAGCCCACTCTCTCTCCTCTGACATTTGCCTCCCTAACACCAGGTTAGACTCAACTCCACCACAACTCTCCATCCTTGTCGAACACTGCAACCAGCCGCTCAACCTTCTTCACAACATCCAACCTCCATCGACAAATCTCTCACCACCCCTCCCTCATCTGACACAACACAGCTCTTCTGAAGATTTAAGAAGCTAACAGCTTCGTTAACATGAAAATTGACTGTTCACTACTTTTGCAGTCTTATTAATCAGGGATTACATCCATGGGCTTGCGGCTTGCGGCTTCTTTCAAGAGAAATATAATAATTCATAATTTGATCAAAAATATTATAATATATTGTTTGATCTGTGAAAATCTTCATCACACTGATACAGTAGAGTTATTTGAGCGATCAAAGTTCTAAAACTTCTTTATAAGTTGTTGGATGTTGGCTACTGCTCGAGTCATTTCGGTCTCCAGTACACTGTGAGATTTACCATATGTGAATTTCTAGCATTTAGAGCTTGACTTTCGTCGTCAACTCAAGTTCAGTTCTTATTTCCCAAAAATATTATTACAGCGCCATTGAACATGCATACATTAACTGAACATTTTCATACATGGTAAACAAAACCTTAATGAAAGTAAAATACCACGCTTTGCTCACGCTAAAGTAAACTCAACACTAAGCTGATGTACATGTTAAGCAAACAATACCGAGGGCAAGCTTTCATCTTGTAGTAAACTTCAAATTTTGTTAGGAATCTTGTTACTTTCTAACTAGATACATTATGAAGACTAGATTGAAAATAGTCCAGGTATGTCCATTTGTCCATGTTTTTCAGAACTTTCACCATGTTTCCTATCGGCGAAGCATGGTTAATTGGTTAAGTCGGCAAGGTAGATCACCTTCTGGTCTCTTCGCCAAAATAAGGCCATAATATAAAGCGGTAACAACCTCAATCAATTATAGTCCAGGCATTTTAGACGAAAATAAGGTCGATCCTCCCAATGAGAGCAGCTAAGCTGAAGTTTGGCACAAACATCTATAGTGGCATTCTAAATAAGGATTCAGAAGTATAATACTGTATCACGTTTGCAAACTTTTTTATTCAAGGTCAAAGATCACGAGAATCGGGTTTTTGCGAATAACTTGTTCCCTCTTCAAGTTATGTTCTTAGATGTTATTATAAAAATTTCAGAGCTCGAAAATCCCTACAAAATTGGTCCTATGCATTTTTATCGAAAAACTGAAGATTTTCGAGATACAGCGCGGAGAGGGGGGAGAGTTTGCTCTAAGTGCAAACGTGGTACAGTATTATACTTTTGAATCCCTATTTAGAATGCCACTATAGATGTTTGTGCCAACATCCAGCTTAGCTGCTCTCATTGGGAGGTTAAATCCTATAATGCCTGGACTATTGAAGCATTAAGTGGAAGAAGATGCTAAGTAATAATTTTTTCAAAATCCACTTTTCTTCATAGATGAAGGTGTTGAGTGGATAGTATTTCATATTCTGTTCCATTTGAACCCAACATATTCACAGGAGAATTAATAATATAGAAATTTAAATTATTTCAATCTTCACACAAGAAGGATAAGTGATTTGGTTAAGGTATTTTTTCTGAGAGTAATCAACACATTAAAATTGATAACGATGATGAGGATAAGTTGATGAGCGGTTCAAATACTTGGAAATTCTGTAGGACAAACTGAATTGGGCTGATTTGGTTTCAGTTTTCATTGAATTATACTGTTTCATGTATGACACCAACCAGCTAACCTTGTTAATTCAGATCTCTGAAACATTGATAGTCAAATGGACTAGTAGATAGCGACATATTAGGTTGCATAATTCCACATCGGCAGTAAGTGGTGCACTGTTTGATTCATAGAGCTTGGGGGTGGTTAGATCTACTGAAAACTGTATTATATGCGTGTGCGTGCTTAAAATGTATCAGACGGAATTGGAAGGATCGGTAAATCATTATAGGACTTGGCAGGCAGACGGAAACTGGACGCTGCCTTGAGATCTAAGTAGGTGGGTGGAGGGGGGTTTAGGGGATGAACAGTAACAGTGCCTTTAAGGAGTGGGGTGGGGCTGATCTGGTGGTGTGAGGCCGAAGGGACTAATTTACATGTAAATCGTGCGGCACATCCTACCGTGCCTGTCCCTTAAGCTTACAAAACAACATTAGTCAAATTTAATGAATTTTTGATGCCAGCCACCCGGGTAACCCCCGTTGCCAGCACCGGCCTACTCCCCAACAAACAATTTTGGCTGTTGTTTCTAGGGTGGATAAAGCCGTACAGAGGGGGGAGAGGAATCGAGGTTGCTTGGATTGAGCCAAGAAACTCTGACCGCATTCCATTTCATTGATACTTTTTACTGTCACTAACATAATTAATAATCCATAATATTCATAGCACCACTGGCGAAATACTCTTGTGAGTAACAATATTATGTCTTTAATAACTTATGGGATTTCTGAGAATCCTGAATAAGAACATAGATAATGCATTGTGATATCCTTGAGCTATAAATATGATTAGATACTCAAAAAAATGATAAAACACGAATAGATTCTTGAAAATAGGGGTTCATCTCTCACGACATCCTCCTCTGACAATATTGATATGTCTGTTAGTTTGATATGGGGGGAAAAATTGATGAAAAGTTACAAAACTGTGGAGGCATGAACTCATATTGTTCTAATCTTGGAATCTGAAAAAAGTTATCTGATGACTTTTGATTTAGTTCTCAAGGTTCAGTTATTTGAATATGATTCAAATATAAGTTTTCCTTTTTTTCCGAAAGTGATAGTACAGTTCAAGTTGAATATAGGATTAATTAAGGAGTACAAGTTTGTCACCTTCAAAAAATATACAGGGTGTTTCAGGAAGAATGTGCAATACTTCTCAGGCTTATTCTTTACACCAGATAGACAAAAATGTTCCATGGGACCAACCCCCAAAAACGCTTGTTACCGAGATAACAATGGCGGAAAATTGAGATTTTTCAAAAAATATTAATTTTTCTAATTTTTAGAGGTTTTAGTGAGGTTTTAAAATGATCAATCCCTATTTAAAATTCCTATGTAAAATTAGCTGAGGAATTCAATAAAACCAGTTCCAAGTTATTAACTTCAACAGTTATTGAGATAGTTGGAAAATAAGCTAAAAACGCCATTTTTCAACAATTCGGGTTATAACTGGATAAGGAATAATAGAATTGTATTTTTTATTAATGGAAGTTGAAGAGAGTCAGATTCTAAAGAAAAAGTTGAACGGCGGCGATTGTGTAAATCTTACCCAAATCTCAGAAATGGCGATCAAAAAACGCAAAATCGCTACTAAACACAAATTTATCACTTGTGCTGTGTTTAGTCAATTTTGCGATTTTTGATCGCCATTTCTGAGATTTGCGTAAGATTTCCACAATCGCCGTCATTTAACTTTTCCTTTAGAATTCGACTCTCTTCAACTTCCATTAATGAAAAATACAATTTTATTATTCCTTATCCAGTTATAACCCTTATTGTTAAAAAATGGCGTTTTTTAGCACATTTTTCCAATTATCCTCATAACCGTTGAAGTTACAAACCTGGAACTGGTTTCATTCAATTCCTAAGATAATTTTACATAGGAATTAATTATTTTAGAACCTCACTAAAGCCTCTAAAAAATTAGAAAAATTAATAATTTTTGAAAAATCTCAATTTTCCGCCATTGTTATCTCGGTAACAAAGCGTTTTTGGGGTTGGTCGCATGGAACTTTTTTGTCTATTCGGTGTAAGGAATCAGCCTCAGAAGTATTGCACATTCCTCCTGAAACACCCTGTATATTTTTTGAAGGTGACAAACTTGTACTCCTTAATTAATCCTATATTCATCTTGAACTGTACTATCACTTTCGGAAAAGAAGGAAAAATTATATTTGAATCATATTCAAATAACTGAACCTTGAGAACTAAATCAAAAGTCATCAGATAACTTTTTTCAGATTCCAAGACTAGAACAATATGAGTTCATGCCTCCACAGTTTTGTAGAGACAGTTTATTATTGGAAGAGACAGAACTTAGAATTGAATTAAATTAATAAAAATTATACCCACTCTTAACAAAAAGACTCACTCTTCCAGGAAACTTAATTTTCTTATAGGGTCTACCAGGAAAGCATGCCACAAAACTAGGTTCTGTGAACATAAATTACAGGATACAATATCGTGTCTCATTGAAAAAAATAATATAAGTTCTCGGTTCCTCATTCGTTTTATGAAGAATGCTGCTTGAAATGTAATGGATACAAAGAACTTCTGTCAATGGCCCGGGATGATATTGTTGGAGCAGACAAGGTACAACAATACCGACAGAATGGCTAAGCTCCATGTCGAAGCGAAGCTTTGTCCAGGCTACCAGTCCCAGCCAAACTTGTCAGAAGGCCTTGCAGAGAAACCAGCAAACCAAAATCGATTTCAAAGTCCACTTCCGATTCCACGTCTGATTGTAGCTGAGCTTTGAATTGGTATTGAATCTAATTAGATTCAGCATTTAGGATTTGGATCGATAGTGTCAAGTACCTCGATGGTGTTTGTACCTTAATTAGAACTGAATAGCCATGATAGCTCAATTTGTTTTGAAGATATTCCTATATGATGAGAGTGAGATCAATAACAACTTTTGAATCTGAAATTACATTCATTCTCAATTTTTACACCATTTCTTGAAAATATGTGGAATAGCTAGATAATTGTAAATGCCACTTCTCCAGGTATTATTTTCACAAAAATGTGATATTGTATCTTTAGGTCAGTTCGTGAGGCCACAAGTGAATAATTCCCATGTCATTGTGTAGTGCATTGTGTAATGCTTTGCACGCCAACTTGCGTGCAATGACGGCTGGCATCCATCCTACTGTTTAGTGTTGTGGACAGAGCTCATAAAAAACTGAATGTTCATTCGAATAAAACAGCCCTCTATCAATATCATCACCATATAAGTCATTCATTGAGTTTCAGTGTACCTATCTCTCCATTTTTGAAGCTGGAAGGGGAAAGTACTAAAAAATATTAGATCTATTCGCACTAAAATGGTCTACCGAAAGGAATCATTAAAATAAGTAAAATAATTGTTACGAAAAGTCACGAAAGTACAATAACTGTTGAATCGTAAGGAAAAAGTCTGGTTTGTGTCCATGCAACATATTCTTACATAGTAGCCAAAATGGGGGTGGCGTAGCTGAGTGGGTTAAGTGCTGGCGTTGCAACCCAAAGGTCCCGGGTTCAAACCCAGGTCAGACCAGAAATTTTTCTCAGGCCACTTTCCCGTGTTTCGGATGGACACGTTAAGCCGTCGGTCCCGGCTGCCTAAAAACAGTCGTTAAGTCACGTCAGAGGCCCTGAAATTGATCAGGAGCGACCTGAAAACTCTGACACCAGACCTGAGCCAGCCAGGTTACACGAATATTATTATTATTATTCTTACTTACACCACTCATGCTCTGCAATAAACACTAACCTAGATCAACAAAGGTTATTATTTTTTCTATCAATGAGATTTCTCCTTCACAGATGAGAATCTGTGCGGCGGCAGCTGAAGGGCTCCTCTATTGCCATACGCGACGACCTCACGCGGAGACGGATCAGCTTATATCGCGAATTATGTGCGCGTGTAGGCCATGCTAATGTTTGGACAGTTGATGGAACTGTAAAGTGGAGAGAAGGTGACAAAGAGATGTCGTAATATATATTTTTTTCAAATGAGTTTTCTGTTGAAACTTAGAGATACTTCACTTGAAACTTGTCTGATACATGAAAGTGGAACTGTGAATCTATCGAATAGTAATTTTATATATTCATCTTCATTTAAATTTTATTTTTTCTCTATTATTGCAATTCAATGATATCACCGTTCATTTAATTTGCCGTTCACATAATGTAAATTATTCTTGAATTATCTTTCTATTGGCACGATTTTTACATTGGTCAAGAATTCATAATTTTCTAGCGATCTATTGAATTCCTTTCAATCTATTTTTTCTCATATTAGCTCAATAATAAAGTAATCAACAGGATAAGAATCTTATTAGAGCCGAAAAGCTCAGGTTTATTGATAACGCTCTATTTAGTTGCTTTTTAAGTGTAATATTTCCTGATTTATCTCTCTCTAAAAAAGGAAACTTGTATTATATTTGATATCAATGCGGTTTATAATTTTTATTTATTAATTATTTTTTAATATTATTAAATTCTTGTATAATGATTCTGGTGTGGCCATATGTCTCCTCAGACCTGGCAAAGGAGATTATAATAAATCAATCTCCAGTAGACTACAACATGGATAATAATGTCATATAATTCTTATACAAACTAATTTATTAATAATGATCAGGCTCATGAGAGAAATGTTGAAAATGTTACACGGATGATTCATATACGCATATACACAGCATTTGGCATTCAAATGCTAATAGAACCGAGAACTCTCCCCACTCCTCCTCCCATCTGAAATAGACCTGAATAAGACTGATAAATTATTCCTCAATAACTTTTACTGAATCCAAATCATTACCAAGAATTGATTTTCGATCGAATATTCGTGATTTTAATCACCACACTCTCAAGTCCATGCTCACGTTTTAACATGCTTGAAATTTGTTTTTTGGTTACATCAGTCTTTATTGAAATATTGAGTCCTATGTTCTCCCCTTATCTTCACAAGTTCAAGGTTGAACATTTTGAAGATAAATGAGTGGGGCTGGTGCTAAAACTTAAGGCGGTTCTGTCTATTACTTGCGTATTTCAACAACTGACTAGAAAATCAAGTTGTTAGTCATCTGGTTCAATTACTAACAAGTCACTAGCTGGTAATAATTGGAATGTACAAGGAACAGACAAAACTACCTCAATTTTTGGCACCAGATCTACCAGAAAATTATTTCGTTCTACATAGCCTACAAACTACAATGTAGCTTGTAGAGCAAGAACTGTTTCAGCCCTACAAAACCGTAGCCCTATAAAGGATGATTTAGAATTTTGTGACAAAAGAAGTCGATGGCCGCCTATATTTTTCCAGAATCAATTGAACGCGGCACAATGTCGATCAACAATCAGACATTGGAAATATATGACGCTGGAGGCCTGACACAGTTTACATGGAAAAATGGCCGTCACGTATCCCAGACGGCAGAGACGGTAATCCGTGCGACACAAGTGCATCGATCAGGGGCTAAAGAAGAGCAATGGAGGAAAATCAAGAAGACGCGATCGGAATACGACCTGTTGATGCGTGACGGAGGAAAGAGAAGGATTCTAGGAGGAGAAGGAGGAGGAAGGAGATGCAGTGAGGAAGTAGTAGGGATGTAAATTTCCCTAGCAAAGGGGAAAATCTTCGAAAGCTCCTCGCAAGATCGATCATGTGTGGCGAGCGGAATCACAGCCCCGCAGCAGAGTCATTTGTCACACGACAATGTTGTATCAAACAACACCTTCCTCGACAATACACACTGCAAGACAAATAGGTTAGAGCCGAGTGTAAGGATAAGTTTCAAATGTGACAAGAATTCGAAAAGTGCAAATTGTCGTCATTCCATTGCAACAACCGTTCAATGCTGATCAACCATCGAAACATTTTCATTGACGTATTAAATAGCCCACTAAATATCTTTCCTTCAAAATTTATAGGTTTGAAAATGTTTTTTGTTCTATACGATCACCTATTTTGTTTTATATCATATCATAATGAGTGATGTAACGCAGGGCCGTATTTAAGAGTATGCCGCCTATAGGCTAAATGTAAATTTGCCGCCTCCTTGAGGTTCATACTATACGAGAGTTTTATCTCACTATAAATAAAATAACATTTTATGTCACAACTTTGTACTTATTTGAACCTTTCACAGTGTGTTCATCTTAAAAACTAACTTGTTATAAGTTTATTATCCAAAAGATGTTCATGATCAATCCATATGTGATGATTGATCAACTGATATAACCATCCTACATCTCGGCCATCCTGAAAAGAGAGGCTTGGCCTCAAGCCGGATAACAAAAAACTCAACAAAAATAATTAACAAATAACTGATCGTCCCCCGACACGTTCCACATCGTCAGTCATTTGTATGTTCATCAGATTTGAACACCCGTACGCACTGGGAACAAGGATAATGTTTCCTTCTTCTTTTTCTCCTTCCCCTCCTCCTCCCTCATCTTCGCCTCTCATCCTCCTCATTTTTGATTTTCGCTTGCTCCTCATAGCTAAGTGGAAACGGTTTTCCTCTTCTGTCTATCCTATAAATTTTTTTCTCTTCATAAATTTATTCAAAGATAAATTTATTTCTCTTCATCTTGAAAAGTAGTTGATAAAATTAATGACTCATTCTCAAAAAATTAATGTTTTGCTGTTCAAGTAGAGAACTCAATCTAGCTCTATCTGTAACTAAAATAAATAATTAGAATAAATTTATCAATCTCAATTATAGCAATTCATAGAAAAGAACGTGCAACATCCCATCAACTCTTGATTCAATTTATAATGCTTATGATTCTTGTTTCAGGTACGAGAAAAGAGTTTTGATGGAAAGGATATCATTCAAGTGGTAATTTAAAAGCTCACAATGTAAAGGAAAGAGCTCTTGAAAAATGATAGTGTGGTTCTCCTGTGCTAAATGATGACAAGAATTTATTTTTAATACCTAACAAAGAATTTGTGATCAATGATGCAAACCAGATAAGCATGATGCTCAAGAACGTAAGGATGAAGAACAAATATTTTCAAAATTGGAAAAGTGAATCAAGAAAAATGAAGTGTCAACTATTAGTTAAATGGGCCTACTGGATGTGGTGATAGAGTGTTAAACTAGAAAGTGTATGAAAAGGCTACAGTTGTTTGAATTTTTACAAACAGGTGCAAGAACACCATAAAAGTGACTATAAAATAGTTTCTAACAAGGAATGCAGTGGAAATCTAGTTAGATTTGGAACTATCTCTTATATGAAATTTGACGTGTTAATTTGAGGCAATATGCTTATAAATGTCAACTCTCTATATAACATCAATAAAGTGGAATGTTTTTACTGATTCGGATGCAAATTTATCCGTTTGTTGGGGTTCTCTGTTCCTCTACCACAGATTTATTTGTAATTCAAGTCCTTAAGGCTGAGGCCGCACTGCCGGTGGGTAAAGCCTGGAGGGTGGAGGGTAGTTGGTAAATCTATAGAACATACACACCATCCACAGTAATACATCATATGAATGGTATGTGTTCAGCCACCATCTTGAAATTCTTTAATATGGACAACATAACCTCAAAAAACAGAATGACGTCATACCATTGATACGATGTATTACTGTGGATGGTGTGTATGTTCTATAGATTTACCAACTACCCTCCACCCTCCAGGCTCTACCCACCGGTAGTGCGGCCTCAGCCTTAAAGCCTCTTCCCAATTAAAGAGTTACCCTTGATTGGGTGGTGGCGTTGATATTCCTTCAGAGGCTTATTAATCACAACCACCGATCACAGTACCCAGATAGCACATAAGCTTATTTCAAGCTTAAAATTTCGTGGATTCTGAATTGAAAGTTACAGTCTGATCAAATCAGCTTGATTCAAACTTGTAACAGGCTGTGAGTGATCAAGTTGTAAGTTTCAAACTTGTAAAAAAGCTGTAATTTTCAATCTTAGAATCAACCTTCAATGATCCAGCTGCAGTCCAGCTTGTTTCAAGCTGTCTTTCTGGAGACAAAATCCTTTGCACTATCACGTGACTAACATAGTTCATTTAACTACCACGAGTAGCGCTATGTCAACTTTCAACTTTAAAGCATATGTTCATCAAATTCATTTTTGCATCATTTATTTTGATCAACCAACTTATGGATTTTCTATTACGAAAACTTTACATTATTTATAAACACACAAAGGTAAGTGGAATACGTTCATTTGATTTCATTGTACATGGGATATAATTTTAGTATTGTCCAAAAGTAAATGAATTCCAAATTGGTATTTACATCTTAAATAACTTATTAAATTATACAAGTTAGATGTTAACTCTAAATTTTCTTAAGCCTATGCCTATCAATCCATCAGCTATAATGGCTACTATAATAGGCCTATATAGTAAGTTTATTCTAATTTTGCTTCAAAAATTTAAAATACTGATAGATGACGAAGTTGAATACTGAATTATTTCTTCTTTTTCAGTTGTAGTTAGCCTATTTATATTTTGATTTCTATTTAGTTTGCTCGCTATATTCCTCTCCTCTTTCTTATCCAGAATTACTGTGATATTTGAAATGTATAATCATGTACTTTATTATGATTTGTTATTTTTTCTTTCAGGGCCGTTCGATTAGTGTAACAAGTAATCATTGTTGACGTGGGGGATGCGGCGGTGCTTTATGATCGATTCAAAGAAAAGAAATTAAATTTTGTCATCAAAAAATACATACAGGAATACATCATGCAGCTTTCAAATAACTGTTATGTTTAACAATGTGAAATAGGCGGACTGACAGAACAATTCATTTTTGTTTGTCAGATTTGTGAGTGGATTTGTATTTTTCTTCCAATATATATTAACATTTTGTTCACTGTATTCTCTTTTGTATTCTTTTCCTTTTCCATAATTGGTCAATATTTTGTGTTTAATATAATAACAGCTTTTTTCCAACTGGATATATCAAGCTTGGATGATTAGACTTGATTCCAGCTTGAACTTTCAAGCTTTGAGAACAGCTTGAAACGTGGTAACTTCTTAACTTGAATTCAGCTGTATTACAGCTTAAAGACTGTACGTTCCAAGCTTAAATCCAGCTCTTGTTGATTCAACTTGATTCCAGCTTGAACTATCAAGCTTGGATCATTTAACTTAATTCCAGCTTGAGTTCTCAAGCTTGGGTCATTTAACTTGATTCCAGCTTGAACTTCCAAGCTTTGTAAACAGCTTGAAACGTGGTAACTTCTTAACTTGAATTCAGCTGTATTACAGCTTAATGGCTGTAAATTTCAAGCTTGCATCCAGTTTGTTAAATTGAAAATTCCAGCAGGAAACCAGCTTGATTCCAGCTTTTTGTGCTATCTGGGTATTACTTATTATAATTACACATCAACTATTTTAATTCCACATACATAGACTTATGAAAAATATATCCTAGATTTTTGGAGTTGATGCAAATTATACCTGTAGGTATCATTCATGAAGGCTGAAATTGAAAAAAAATTGTATTGATCCAGCTTTCCATTATTCTTATATTATATCCGTAAGTATTTTAGTTGAAATGGGTTGAATTCGATAGCCTGATAGAGCACTGTTATTGGATCAAACATATCCAGCATGCTAAGTAATGAATAAATTACTGCATTTGTGGGATAAAGTGCTTCAATTCAAATTAAATAATAGAGAAAGTCTTTTATTAAGAAATAAGAAAGCATTTCACTCATTGAAGGATCATCCATTGCAGCAAGGAAAGTTTAAAAATTTTCAGTGATAAGATAGGAAAATTCACTGTCATTCTATAAAAAATCCATCTACTTGTTATGACGTCATTAAATCAGTTGTGGGGCCTGATGTATTAGTAGGTATTGGTCAAGGTGTATATAGGGCTCTATAAAAAGGGGGTAGACGCACGGTCCGCCATTCTGTGGTCAACTCTTAGCGCTAGGTTTGAATTCATATAAATATTTCGATGATAGAGACGATAAACAGATGTTTATCAAGTTGAGCAAATGAATTAAGTTATTGTTTTGAAATCTTAGAGGTCAATTTGTCATATAAAATGGTTTATATTGCTTAGAATCAAATTGAAAAAAATATAACCATTTTTATTATAAAACTGAAATTAAAAAATACAAATTTGCCAGATATGCAGGAAGATGAATCAAGGTTGAAATTTTGACTCAAAAATTGTCAGACTGGAAATTCAATGCTCTGTGAAGTGAGTATTAGTTTTTTCTAACATTGACTGTCGAATTGAATGAATTCAAACATGGCGCTAAAAGTTGACCACAGAATGGCGGACCGTGCGTCTACCCCCTTTTTATAGAGCCCTAGGTGTATAGAATTGTATAGGTGAGGCGGAGTGAAGCAGCTGGCTGTGAAAGTTTTAATTTTGACGTCACGGAGTTCCTCTAGTCAAAAATTTAGCATTGATTTCCCTATCCTGGACAAAAAATTGCGCACTTCTTTCTCAATTTACAGAATTGTTTAATTGGTAAATTTCTTATATGAGCTTGTAAAGAATTTCACGACCTACATTTTGAATGATTTAAATCTATATTTTACTCAAATTTAACATGAGAAAATGTCCGTTAACGTGTCTCGGGAATGCTCTGCAGCTGGGCTGATGCAATTAAGAGTAGCAATGCTATTATAAGATATATTTATAATATCATTGCATTCGATAGCATTGCTATTCATAACTTGCTTTAGCCCAGCTGCAGAGTATTCCCGAGACACATTAATGGGTTTTTTCTCATGTTAAATTTGAGTAAATTATAGATTTAAATCACTCAAAATGTAGGTCTTGAAATTCTCTACAAGATCATATAAGAAATTTACCAATTAAACAATTCTGTAAATTGAGAAAAAGTGCGCAATTTTTTGTCTAGGATAGGGAAATCAATGCTAAATTTTCGACTAGAGGAACTCCATGACGTCAAAATTATAACTTTCGCAGCCAGCTGCTTCACTCCGCCCCACCACTACTCTTCTATACACCTTGGGTATTGGTATTGGCCGTAGGCTCTGTAGATTTTGACTTTCGCACACTCAAAACTTTGATGAAAATGAAAAATCAGGACTCAGATGGATCAGTTGATCAATCATTACATATGGATTAGGGCTCCTAAAGACCCTTTTATAGAGCCCTAATATGGATTGATCATAGCATATGACGTAATAAACAACTTTTGGATAATAAACAAATAACAAGTTAGTTTTTAAGATGAAATCAATGTGAAAGGTTCAAATAAATACAAAGTTGTGACATGAAATGTTATTTCATTTATAGTGAGATAAAACTCTCCTATAAATTGGGGGCTCGTCCGAACAAAAAGATCAAAATGATCCCACGACTGAATAAAATTCAATAGAAGAGTTTATTGCCAGATTTGAAGATTTGAAGTTCTGCAAATATTTGTTTTGTGGAAAACAGCTTGGTAAGTAGATAAAACGAGTTACTTATCGAAGGCCAATAAGGCAGATTTGATAACGGTACGGTAGAAAAGGAACTAGGAATTGATGTTCCATCAAATCCGAGAGTGATACAGTTGGCTAAACTGATTCTCAAATCTCCGGATTACGACGAAGAGTCTATCGAAGGGATATTAGAAATATTGGAAAGGGAAAAGAGTATGAAAGATCGGAAAGGGAAAAAGAGTATGAAAGATTGGAAAAGAAAAAAGAGTATGAAAGATTGGAAAAGGAAAAAGAGTATGAAAGAATAGAAAGGGAAAGAGAGTATGGGTTGAAGAAACAAGAAATTGAAAGATTGGAAATTATAATGAAGCTAGAAATTGAAGCCAAATTAATAGTAACAATAATGTCTTTCGAAACGACGAAAGGAGAGACCTGATGAAACTGATGATACGTTGTGATTCAAGCGTAGATATTAGTGTGTACCTATCAACGTTCGAGAAACAAATCAGTAGAGTGAATGTACCTAAGGAAGAACATATTGTTCAAGACTGCAGCCTAAGAGCTTATCCTGGACATCCTGAGGATTTTATCACAGCCACGCCAGAAGCAGTGAATTGGTCAGCTTGATATAAAAATTTAACCCTCTGACTAAACACTTATGTGCGTATTATCTATAAGAATTATCTATTTTTAGGACTATACCTACACAATTATGTGTATTTTTGTTTTTGTATATTTTTCTATTTAATTTGACTCCTCTAAAAATAATTGCCATAAGAATATATATATAGTGTGCGAAAGTCAAAATCTACAATACTTTGCTTATTACGAGTCGTTATGGGTTAAGGGGGATACGTGGGTAAGCGGCAGTCAGAGCCAAATCAGTAGTAAGATATATTTATATAGATGTGCATGTAGCAAGAAATATCTCGTGGACTTTATAGTACGGTGCAATTACGGTAGTACATAAAAAGACCGAACCTTAACGTCTAAAGAGTAAGGACGATTTGTATGCCAACTTGTTCTATACAACCCCTCTATTGTTTGGTAAAAAGTTACACCCTTTTGAGCGTCAGGTTTTTGAGGGATGGGAGTAAAAGGTGCAAAATTTAAGTTTATCGTGAATTGTTGTCAAACCAAGCGTTGGACGAAAAAATTCCATGCATGCTTTTTCTAGAGAAAAAAATTTGGAAAAGATTGAGACCAATTACTGCTCTGTATCATCAACAGTTTCCAAAATACATTTTTTGAGAACTCCATATTTTTTCACAGGAATTATTCCGTTACTGTGAAAGTTGGTAACTTTGAATTGGTAAAACTTGCAACCGAATTTCAAAATCCCTCTCGGCGAAATTCATTTCTCATTAATTTGAGACCAAATTCACACTTCTATGTTCAGTGGTTCATGTGCTACAGCGATTTAAAAAAATCTCTCACAACCCCAGAAACCACTAAAATTACATTTTATCATACAAAAGGGGCTGTATAGAACAAGTTGGCATAGGAATCGTCCTTTCTCTTTGGATGTTGAGGTTCGAGTCCAATTGCACCGTACTATTAGTGTATTCATAAATCAAACCGATTTTGTCATGCACTAAAATAATAGGCTACTAAGTTCTGAGAATGACTAGTAGGTAATGGTTTTCAAAGTAAATTTGGAAATCGTGGAGAAAATGTAGTTTATGTTTTTAAATTACTTTACAAATTTTTAATTTTATTTTAATTTTCCGCCTTGAAAATCTGCCGCTATAGGCTGCAGCCTATCAAATTCAAAATCAAAATCATTTATCGTCGTCACAAAAATACAATTTGTATAACAACGTCAAGCCTACTTAGCCTATTTAGAAATACGGCCCTAATGTAACGTGTCTGTTGGAGAGAGGAAGGCATTGAACGACTGGTTTCCTCTTCCTATCACAGAACGATATCTCTATCAGGGGCGAGGCGTGACTTTTGGCTCGGCCATCTCTAGGAAAAATTTAGTTCCGCACCCCCATCTATCTCACGCCCCTCCCATACCCAAAAGATGATAATGTTCCATTTTAGACAATTATTTATCAAGCTTTATTATAACTAGTCCAATGACTGAAGATAATACACGATGAAGAACACAAAAAACTGTTGGAAATTAATAAATTATTGGATAAATTAAATACGGTGTTATTCAAATCAATATGCTAATTAAAATAGAAATCAAGAATTGAAATAGAACTCCGAGAAACCAAATATAATTTGATGATTACCTAGCCGAATTATATTGATTTATTCATTTAATGACAAGTTATTCCTTATCTTAGTTAAAAAATTTTTAAATCTTTATCAATTTTCTAATACCGGGCTAAGCTCATTGTGTGAAGTGAAATAAATGAAATAATATTAGATACTTCTCCTTCCACATTATTGTTCAGGAAATTTCTTTTTTATATGAAGATTGTTGATTGCAGTGTTCTATTCAGCACTCTCCAACTCTTAAGAAATATCGCCTTTCAAGGGTTGAATATATTCTTATCTATAACCACTTTTATTGGGGAAGAGAAGCTATTAACGGGATCATAGCAACAACAGCGTCCGCTACTTAAGGAGGGAGGCTCTTTGAAGAACTTGAACTAATAGCGTAGCTCGGGTTACAAGAGTCTTCAATGCTCGTTCGGCGAGCTCGTAATTCTGTTCATTTTGGCGAGTCATAAAAGTTTGTGGCTTTGTGTTGGTGGCTGGCTCACGAACGCCACATCGCGTGATCGCTTCTCAACTGTGCGCGCGCGTGCGCGCGTAGCTGCGTCACTGAAAGCAAGAGCAGCGAGAGAAGCTCGTCTTCAAATAAGCTCTCATCCCTTTATTCAACATCTCCGAAGTACTTATTAACAAGTAAACGTAATTGATAGTAATAGTAATTTACTAATGCAGAAGATCAATAGTCTCCTTGTTGCTACTGAAACGTTCATTATTTTCCATAAGAAAAATTATTTAGACCATCTATATTTATAGTTTCACTATTTACTATTATTATAAGAACTTCAATACTATATAATCACAATGACTTTAAAATCAATTTTCTGTAATAACAGTTTTTATAAATGCATACTCTCTATCATTTCTATTAATTATAGAGTTTTTTCGACCGAAAAATTATAATTAATAGAATGTCAATTGATTATAATATGAGATAATAATTGAGATAATATGATTATAACTTTAATTCACTTTGACTAGACTTTCAGTGGATACATTTCTGATCAAATGATCAAATGGCATAATCTTGAATTTATGAATATGGCTTATTCAATATAGATATAGGCCTACTAGCCGGCAGGCTCGTTTCGCTCGCCTTATCCACCTAGCCAGGGAGCTCGCCCCTTGGACCCCCACCCCCTGGACCCCCGACAGTATCAGCAAAGTAAATGAGTCGAACAATGTGAAGTACAATCAGTGTAATTAGAAGAAATAAATCAGAATTTTCAAATAATTTCCTGTTTTTGAAATATAAGATTTTTTGTAATTTTCTTTCAGAGGAAAAGTAGGATCAGAATTCCCACAAGTATGAGCTATTCAATGCTTTTCAGTGGGTGATAGTGATGTATTCAGATATCACATTTCTAAATCACTGCAACACTCCCCAATTAGCAGAATAAAATTATTGTAAAATGAACTGTCTGCGAGCTTTAGTTTTCTCTTTAAACGTTAAACAAGAAGGCTAAATGCGTCAGTCACAAGAATTTCTCCCAGTTTATGATAGAAAAAGTCCGAGCTCTTTTATGATGAAAACAATCTGTAACAGCCCTTTGTATGCCATAGCCGGAAACTATAGCTATTTATTCATGTATAGAGCACGAGGTACATTTCGGATGGGGCACTGGCAAATATTTTATTCTTGTGAAGGAATACAAAGTGCATTATTGTTCCGGACATCATTGGAATGTATTTTGAGAATGAATCTTTTACATATTGTTGTGCGTGAAGTGTGCTGAAAACTTCAATGTCAAACGGAATGATTAATACTTTGAGATAAAGGGAATGTATTCTTGCAGCGTATCTGTCAGAGACGGAATCCATTATATTCATTTTGCAATCGCTTAAACTCCAGTAGTATATTGTTTTCGATGTTACGCTTCTCGCCTTTCAAAGGAAAATTGTTTGCTGTTTAATTGGACAACAACGAGCTGAAGGAGTTTTCGTCGGAATCGTTTGAAACTCGTGAGGTAGAGAATATTTAATTGAATCAAAGTTTAAACGTCACTATTTTCTTCCTTTTTCCTATTGTTTTGTATTCTTAGAAGTGGATATTTCTCATTCATCATTGTCATTATTAGAAACGTTCCAGTCATTACAATAATCAGGTTTTCAAAATACTCTTTTTATTCATAGGTATAATCGCGAATGATGAGGGATGAATTGTCAGCGTTCTTTTTCGTATGAAATTCAGTTTTTAATAATTTATTGATAAAATTTGCACCTCTCATACGCCTACAGTTTAAAGAAGAAGTCGAATAAGTTTCGGAATTACTTCCCATGTTTCTATGCGTGACTACATAATTACATGTATTGCGGCATCATCAAGTAGTTTCAAGCTGTAGAATAGTTTCGTGCTGATTTATCTCAGATTTTGGGGAGTGATAATCATACCCCGACCTTTCGATAAATAAGAGTAAATCTCGGTAAATGCAATGTTTCAATTGCAGCTAACGAGTCATAAACTCATCAAGTAACAGCCTGCAGCTCGCTGTTTCAAAGTACTGCGTATATCATTCTTGTCAATTATGGATTTGTTATTCATGTTATCTATCATCAAATTGCTAGAGAAATTCTGCTTGTAACAGGAAATGCTGTGAAAATCCGGTTCAATTTGCATACGTAGTGATGGTAAGAAGACTGCAATGCAGCGCAGCCGATACGTGGCATAGTTTGGAATTGACGCACTCAAACGAATATTGTTATTTATTTAGGAGTTCAGTGATTGCGAGCGCCTCCATCCCCTATCGCAAGCCGTCACTTGCAATTGGCAAACTGGTCCACTGGCTGGGACACTGTAAATATTGCACCCAGCTGCCTCGTACTGTGCAGTGAACAGCGTCGCGGCGAACGTCCTAAGACCAATATTAGCTCGACAAAGTTCGCTCCCAACTCATATATTGAGTTTTGAACAGCCTACGACAACAAATCAAGTGCCAGCTCAGACACCATAACTGTGTATTTGTATACTGTCGTGTTCCAATATTGCTGAGGATATTTCTGTAATGATATTCTATAAGGCTTCATCATCCAGAACTAAGCCGAGCATGGAACATTTCTAACATTAACTATTGATATAGAAATGTCTTGTCACCGTAAGCATGGGATGTTATCAGATTTTCCCAACTTTAACCTCATCATTCATTCCTCATGATTTATCGACAAATTTTTCTCTTATTCACTCTCTGTCATAAATTTTATTCATGTAACTGACAATGATACCCATTAAAGAATTTACTAATTAATAAAATAATAACACAAAGTGAGATGAGTAATAGCTTCAATATTACTAATTACTGAATATCATGCATCGATTCTATGAATGACCATTATAATGAGATGATTTGAAAAGTATTCATGACAGAGATACGATTCGAAAATCCAATTTCAATTCATCGAAAGAATTTATTGAAGCTTGAATTTCAATCATTCATCTCAACTATAAAAAAATGTAATTTGACCTCAACTTCCTAATTATCCTGGATTAGATGGTTATCCGTATGAGTTTAAGCTACAATTAATCATTACTCTATTCTAATTGTAGAATCATGATTGTAATAACCATTCACAGCCATTAATTTGTTCCAAAATCAGTACTAAGTCACAAATCATGTAGTTTGAACTAGAAAGAGTATTTGAACGGAACTGGCTGGTCGGACCAGTAGGCCTATCCGACAAAACGATTTGTCATGCAAGTGCAGCTCTTTCAGTGTTTGCAGCGAGCGGTGGCGGCACTATCGTTTATCAGAGCTGGGTGGATTCGTGTACATCATCTATCATATCTCTCAATCAATCTCCCGAAAAATGCGTCGCACATGAATACAGTACAGTGCGGCAGTAGGACAAGCCACTCAATTGGATTTCCTCGAGCGAAATTGATTTTCGTCATGACCGTGATGGATAGACTGAGCTGCGGGCTCCATAGTTCTTGCCGCACCTGATCAGCCCACCAACAACATAATCCACAGCCTCTCTTCCTATTCAAATGAGATCTGCAATCATCTGTCTGTTTATAGGCGCAGCCCTTGTTACCTGCCACATCATGGTATAGGCTACCCTATTCCAATATTCCAATGTTCAGGATCGTAATAAATCAGCATCCACAGATCAAGCCATCCAAGCTATAAATGTTGTGTAATGGTATCATACTAAGATTGATTCAGTGTATTGATAGATCATATTTCACAGTATCGAACATCATGATTAAAAATATTTAGTCTCTTTCTCTTTAGTCATATATTCTTCGATATGAGAATTATAAAAGTAAAAAATATAACGGATATTTGACGTTTTATATTACTTGACTTCATGAAAAAATTCATCAAGTATATCATGCAGTGGTAATCGCAATCAATTCAATAATTAAAAAAATATCAGAGTATTTTTTATCGGTCTTGACAGGAAACTTTCTTGTTGTAATTCTCAAGCCTTCAGTGGGTTTCATTTCATTTCTCGTAGATATCAATTTCCGAATAATAAAATGAAATCATAAATAATGATTTATTGCAGAAAAATAAATGCTGAAATACTTCATTTAATTATTTATTCAGAGATACTAACACAATCATAATAATTATATGGGAAATAATAGGGAAAGAGAAAACAGGCACAGGCACTTTACTATCTCGATCCCAATTTTGAAGAAAAATTCAGTTCAGAAAATGTTATGTTCATTGGAATCTTCTTAGCACAGATATTTTTGATGCAATTATTTATTTTGATAAAATAATAACAGTTATTGTTGAAATAGAACTTTAATTAAAATTAATGGCAATGGAAATTTTTGTTGAGATATTATTATTGTTGGAATAAAATCAACTGTCACATACTCAGTTCCAATTTCAATATTTTTCTGTCATTCCCTGTCAGTTATTTTCTGTTGTCTTAATATTATCTATATCTATGGAAGCGAAATGGCACTGACTGACTGACTGATTCATTCATTCATCACCAGAACTAAAATCCACCGAACCGAATGTGTTCAAATTTGGCAGGCATGTTCAGTTGGACGTTTAGACGCGCGCTAAGAACGGATTTTAGGAACTTTTCAAGGATACGCCAAATATTTAAGTTTTTCTATAGTTTTTCTGCGTTTTATCAATTTTTTCGAGAACCAATCGGTAGAAAATGTTGATATTTGGTAGGTAGGTTCAGATAAGGTCTAGAAATGTTGTGTTAAGATATTTTTCAATTCCGTTCAAGATTACGCCAGTAATCAGGTTTTCAAAATTGTAGATGTGTTGCGGGTTGCATATCTTCCGCCTTGATACGACCAATCCTTACTGTAAATTCAATGGTTCAGCGAGATTGAAGATAAACTGATTTGGAAGATATTGAATCAAGCTTTAAACTATGTCCGATATAGTTCCCAAGGTTACGCTCAATATTAGCGTTTTACTATTTTTCGGAATTTTCAGAGTTTTTTTGGATTTTTCGAGAATAGATTGGTATAAAATGTCGAAATTTGATGAACAGGTCCAGATTGGGTCTAGAAATGCTGTGTCCAATAAGTTTTGAATCCCTTCTGAACGGAATTTGCAGGCGAGCGAAGCGAGCCTGTTTGTCCCAGCTTACACTGACAGAGGTTATGCAGGCGAGCAAAGCGAACCGGTTTGACTCACTGACACTGCTGATACTGTCGGGGGTCCAGGCTCCGCCTGGCTAGGCGGAGAAGGCGAGCGAAGCGAGCCTGCCGGCTAGTTCAATATAATATTGTTTGAAACCACTTCTATAATCATAATCAGCTAATCGATTAGAGTAGAACAGCAGTGATCTACTTGCTGGGTCGATCTCGATCCCCTTTCACGAAGATCATTTTCGATTTCATGGCGTAGATTCAATAATGCCTTTCGTATTAGGTTTAAGGATGGGCGAATATCATTTGTTCAGGATTTGACGGCACTGTCTCTGATCGTGGCCGTGAAATGAGTTGGAGAGCGGCTACAATTGAATTCGCTTCTTCAACAGACGCACCTTTATATTAGATTCAGTCATTAGGAGCCTCTTTCTCTTGTAGAAAGGGGAAATTGGAATTTTGAGCTGAGACAGGAATAGAAAGAGGAAGAACGGAACAAGAAGAAGGGTGAGATAATCAAAGAAGGCAGGTTAGTCGACATAGGAGAGAGAAAGAATGATAATAATAATGATGATAATTTAAAGTTGGAGCGTGACAGTATGATAGAGGGTTGATGTTATCGTTGGGAACGGGTTAATTCCAGTCGTGAATAATAGCGTCCGAATATATCATTGAGTTCTGAGCGTGATGATCACTAAACAAAAGTAGTTGAAGCTGTGACGACCGGAACGTTCTTGGAAGGGGTGTCTAAAAGAAAATCCCGGTATTAAAACAGCATTAAATCTGACTCGCAAAGGAGTTTAAGGACGGTGCACTTATTGTCTTCTCAAATAAAGCGAGCTTGGAAGACTGTTGCTGAGTGATAAGAATTGTAATTTATCACTGCCCTACCCTTCCCTTCCACCCGCTGTGTGACGTTCACCCTTCACTGCGACCCTATTCTATTTCACAAACGCGCAGCTTACTATTCTATTCTGTAGTAAGCTTTCAACGACGATCATCAAATCCAATTTCATCTTGCTCCAAATCTTATTCATAACTCTAGCTAGTATATGAAGCGATATACTGTTATCATTGATACAGTATACGTTTTCTTCCTATCAGATCAATACAACATGTTTATGAACTTTTTCCTCCAACACATTCAGTTCTACCGAATAGCATATTCTTTATTCCTGAAGAACTTTCCTCGATTGCTAAAATGTGCTGCGTTCTCATATTTTCAGATGATTAATATATTGAAAATGGGAGAGTTGTAAATTGGAACACTGAGAATAAGATAATAATACTCACTAGAAGTGAGGATAATTTCTATTAAATGTCAAACTAAGGATAAATGAGGAGTACAAGGCCTTGTTGCTGTCACGTAGCGTTCCTATTCGATCATAAGATCATACAGACGGAGACAACGGCTCATAAAATGTGGCAAACGATATTTGTTTATTCTGTGATAAGTCCTTCCACCAAATTCGGTTGATATGAATGACTATGGGCATCCTATAATCACTGTAAAACCCAACAGAAATATAAACATGAGCTGGATCCTTCTAGATGAATGAATGAATAAATTTATTCCATTACTTAATACAAATAATCTGTTCTTGATACTCTTCATACAAATGTTCTTCATATTACGACAGCGGATCAAAATCTCTCTTGAGGAATATTATTATTCCTTCCAATGATAATCAATTCCATTTGTATGAACAACGAATAAGAAAAACGTATTAGTGAATATGATTCAAGTTTTAGTGGGGTACATTCACTACTCCTGACTTTCATAATAATTCTATATGTCTACTCTATTATTGATGAATCACTTCATCCACTCTTGATTGGTTCTGAATAAGCAATCCTCCATCATGTATTTGAAATCATAATCCCAGGTTTTCAATTTTAACTTGAATTTATTTTGAAATATTCATCCCAAAGGAATACTTCTGAGCTTATCACAGAAAATACTATTATTTTCAATAACTTCACAAATAGGTTACAGGAAAAAAAATGCTGATAGAATAATAACAATAATTTTTAAAATATCTATGATTGATTATTACAAAAATAGAAAACTAAGTTGAAAAGATAGAAAGATGAATGGATGTGACTGTGTGGAGGGATCAAAAACTAAAAATACCTTACATTTGATCTACTTCTCACTTGTTTTTCAACCTTCAGAACCTTCTTCAGTGACACATATTCTTTAAAATTTGATTAATAAGCAAGAGCTTAATAAGTTGAAGTTTAAAGCTAAAACTTTAGTTTGGGTGCTAAAGCTCTAATCATTTTGATGAGATAATAATGTTGATCAATTCAAATAATTGTACAGTATATCAATCTCCAAATAGGAATCAAATTTTTTCATTCTAAATATCGCAACCTCATCCAGTGTCAAATTAAATTGAACTCTTCTAAGAAGCTCAGCCTTTGAGGAAACTGTCGTCAGGAGAGGTTGGGCGCTGGATAAAGGCAGTGGCCGAGTAACGAGTTCTATTCTGTCATGACGTTAATCCTGTCGATTATTCTAGCGACCTAATCTTGTCATTAAAGCCCTTGGATATTGTTGTTGTTGTTGGGGGATGAGAGGCCGAATAGGGATGAGGACGTTATAAAGGGCTGGTGACGAGCGAGCAAGCGTATAAGGACAAATTGTGTCCGAAGGAGAGCCACCGGCCGCTGCTCCAACTGACAATCAACAAACAACTCGCTAACGTGCGACAAGGACGTTGTGGAAAAGTTTGCGACAAGACGGAAGAAAGAGACAGAGAGTGTGTGTGTGTGTGTGTGTGTGTGTGTGTGTGTGTGGAAGAGAGCGATGAGAAGAGAGCTATCAAATGAGATGGCGAGAGAGATAAAGAAAACTTGTGTGTGAACTATGAGGGAATAGCAGGGAAATGAGATGATCAAGAAAGGGAGGTAATGAGTGGGAAGGTAGACTGACTGATAGAGTTAAGTAGAGTAGATACTATAGATACTATATAGCACTGGCGGCTCGTATCCACTGAACAGGTGAAGTGCCCGTATCTTTTACTGTACAGCACTTCACCTGTTTTGTGGGCACGAGCCACCAATGGATAGTAGTAGATTGACGGATAGAAAGAGCGAGAGATGTAGATGAAGTTTGTGTGAAGGAGAAGAAGAATAGATGAAAGATAACTGGAAAAGCGAGAGAGAGTAGGAAGAAAGGGAAAAGTGGAAGAGTAAATGAGCAACGAAATTGAAATAATAGGAGAAGAGGATAATAATAACTGGTTTGGTCGAAGAGAGATTTGAGAATCATTGGAAATATTGGGATGAGAGATCTACTCCAGGAAGTATCATAAGTCGATCAACTATAGTTGAGCTTATTCAGTTAACTGGGCCAAACGTGGAGCTGAACATTAGATGAATAAATAATATTCCATTTCATTGAAAACATCACTCGAAGTTAATGAATTAGGAATGAGTTTCGAATAAATGCGTGCAGTAACATATTCATCGGTAGTGATACAAATAATTCAAATATTTACAGCTCATGAACAGCGTGATGAGGCAATAATAATAATAACATTATTATATTTTACAGGTTAGTGACTTCGCTAATAAGCGATTATTCCATACTGAATTTTCACTGTGACGAACTTCGAATTGTTTAAATATTAATCTACTTAACGATAGGGAATGAAGTCATTCAACCTGAAATTATAATTTGAATTAATTTCCGAATACACTTTCATTTATCGGGTGTGTTCCTCATCACTCAACTATTAACTTTTCTTCATGAGTGGCTCATCTTACTGTAGGCAGAATGAAGTATGAACTATTAATGACGCATAATCCATGCCTAAGCCTAATGATAATAGGTTGGCATTATTGTTGACAAATAACAAAGGATATCTTGAAATATAATAATTAAGTGATACATGTAATATTAACTCATGTTGTAATTAAATACTAGAAAGATGTATGGATAACTTATGTATCAATTTTGTACTTTACTGAGCAATAAGATATCACTAATATCCTCTAATTGGAAAAACTTCATTCTTGATTAATTAATTTAAATAAATATATACAATATTAAGATACAGATAGATACTCGCAGGGGAGTAAAAGGCGTGGGATTTCAAAACTACTCGCGTAGCGGCACTACCCGCAATAAAAGAATAAATTGATTCTTTCCATATGGGAATTGGCTGTTCTGGAGTTGTTCCTTCTAGAAAGCAACACTACCACAAACCTCTATCACGATAAATGAGAACACTAAAGGCAATGATTTCCAAGCGACTGCTCGAGCCGCGCGGCTCTAAATTCGCTGCTAGTGCTGCCCACCTCTAGCTACGCTGCTCTAGCCTGCACAACTCTATCCACATAACTATATTATCGATGTTTATTCTTTTATTGGGGCTACTGAAAAATACTACATCAATAAAATAATAGTGAAATTCCCCCTTTTAAAAACCATTTTCAAGTAAATTTTACTATTATTCATTACTATTTAGTGGGATTGACCGACTATCTTCGTTCAACTGTTCGGATGAGACTTCTCTCTCCTAAACCAACAATAAGAGACTAAGCTGGAGTTGAAAAGAGATGGTAAACCAACGTATAATTAATCTGAACTTAACTGCAAATTATGCAACTAATACACCACAGGTTTAGGTTGAATCGAGATTCCAGTTTCGATTGCTACACCAAATTCCAATTATCAACCTCTAGTGAACCAAGAACGTAGTATTCCCTCGGTTCTAAATTCGACTATTTTAGTTACTATCAAGCACTTATACCCATAACCTTCTGTAAGTTTCCTGTATAAACTACTCCATTTCCACTGTATAAAGCACTACATTTTTATATTTATATTCCATTAAAAATATATTTATTATTATATTCAACTATTTGATTATTTCAGTTGTATTATCTGAAAATGTTTTTCATATTGGAATAATTTAATTAGAGCTGCAATGGATCGTTTCATGCAAAAAGTTGAATTTGTGGGTCATTTGCAGAATTCCTGAAGGATATCACTGTACCAGGAACAATAATAACAATATCAAGGTCAAAAACCATCAGATATAGACAGCAAGACCAATATGTTCTCGCACTTCATTATTTTGAAGATAACAAGCACAGTGAGCGGAGTTGACTATCATTTTTAATGTGGATTTATAGGTCAGAGTGAGCTGTATTCACAGATAATGAGGAGTATAAGAGAGAATGGGACTATACTATATGGTCCTGACAACGGCAATGTTGTTGGAGGGAGTAAGAGTTGGTGAGGAACTGGTAGAGGTCAGTGTGAGTGACAGGCACAAATGATGGCTCACACGTCACATATGTGTCACACCTACAAACACGGCCAATGTCTGCCCACGAAACGACCTCTTACCTGAATAACAGCTCTCCAGTATCATCAGCATCTGCTAACAACCCGTTGCATCTATATAGTACAACAATATTGACTTTATACCAAAGTGACTAAGTGATTTCCGACAAGTATTATAAGATTCAAAGGTTGATATGATTGTGCTTAAATCCATCCACGTTGTAGAACAGATTAGAATGACTAGAAATATTTTTCTGATGCTTTCAAGTTTGTACACTAATCATTAAGAGTGGAAGTAATTTTCACTTCACCACTTATCTACATAATTTTTAAATCAGTAACGAAATTATATTATGATGATAGGTAGGGGTTCGGATGGAAACATATA
This sequence comes from Sogatella furcifera, assembly GCA_017141385.1. Lineage (NCBI taxonomy): Eukaryota > Metazoa > Arthropoda > Insecta > Hemiptera > Delphacidae > Sogatella > Sogatella furcifera. The sequence goes on from CM029547.1 coordinate 32,860,413, forward strand.
TGTATAGAGCGGAGTTATAACTAGAGACACTATTGATATTATTATTATTGAACTCTAAAGTAAGTATCAAATAGAGAATTCCATGGATTAAGATACTGAAATCAAATCAAGGAGGTTCAACCTCCTTGAATCAAATCTATCCAAGTATCTAATATAGCTGTCACTTGATTACTTGATTTCTTTTGATGATTATAATTTTTCTGTCTTTTTTAATGGACTAACAAGCTATTTTGAAGCAAAAAACAACTTAGTCTAGCTTAGAATGTTCGTGGCAGTATTGGTAGCTGTTGTCAAGATAACAAGAGACACATTGGGCCAAGTGAATAAAAACGAGTAAATACTTGGTAGTACGGTCTGTCTAGTAAAGTCTTTACTACCTAGTAAACGCTCGCCCGGTTAGTAATCACTCGCTTCGATGTGAATAACCCTAGTACGCTCTCTTCTAGTGTTTACTAGGAAAAACCCGAGTCTTTACTAGAGAGTATACTCTCCAGCGCTTTTATTCACATAGAATCTCCCTAGTTCTTACTAAGCAGCTATTTATAGATGTGTTCGCAACCGAATACAGAAAGTTCAAGTCTACCTGAATAATTTCTTCTTATTTTTAGTCCTATTTGAATGAATAAAATTATTGATTGGATCAGGTTCTACACATGAAATTATTTCAAATCTCTCTAAAATAGTAAAAACTTCTGATACTCTTGAAGATATTAAATTTGTTCGTGGATATCTGGAAACTGAAAAAAAATAAAAGAATTTCAAGATGAAACTATTTTGATTTTCTGATAAAAATGTTTTATTGAATAAGCAGGCTTCACCCACCAGAAATTTTTTAAAGAATAGAAGAAAGTTTTCCGAGGATATCTGTTCTGTTTTAAAGTGGGACCATCAGTTTAAAAATGAAATAAGTTTCAGATTAAGAGTTACTCAATTTCAATTATTTCTATTACCTCAGCTAATCTATTCTCAAATAGAATTAATTACTTAATATATTGACTATTTCAATAATAGTAATTTTCTTGAAATTTTATATCTATTTATCGATTGATTTATTCATTTGAGTACAAATATACAAACATGAGGAGAGAAAACAATCAATCGCCCAAAACTTATTCTATTCCTAAAAATACAGCCCATTGAAAACTAGCACTATTTTGCTTTTGGATATTTGAATATCTAAATCCTTTCATGGTGGAATCCAACCAACCGCATTGAATGAATAGGTTGGACAACAAAGCAAAATTAGAATAGGTACCGTGCAACGAGTAGGCCAACAAATCTATTTTTTTGTACTCGGTTAGAACCCATTTTGGTATTCTTCAGGTGTGGGCCTATTCTTTCATATTTCTCAGAAAATGAAATTAAGAATAGCTGTGGATTCTAATCACAAGATAACTGTGGAGAGCTGTACAAGATAGGTACAAGTTATTTTGTTACCTACCTGCTATCAACCCAATTACGGTACTGCTTCCATTGATTCCTAGGTAGAAGAGGGACAAACACAATTTCCCATGCAGTTTTTTTTTTCTCTATAGCCTTTGAATTTCTTCAATGCTCATATAGAGGACATCTGCTATAAGCTATCTTCACTACCTGCCATCCTACTAATTATAGAATTACGGTATCGTAGTCGAGGCCATAGATAAAAAGAATTCCTGGGAAGACTCTGGCTCGAATACCAAAATATAACATTCCATTCTAATTTGTACCAAACCAACACGAAACCATTGTATGACTATGATAGTACTATATATAACTATATACTGTACCATATCATAGTATAGTTATATTAATGACAATAATTTGGCCTGAAAATAAACAAGTCAAATGTTGCTCAGTCCCGGTCAAGCTGGAATTAGTTACATGTTAATATTCCTATAGTATTATAATATGAAAAGAGATTGAAATTATAATTTAGTTTTTTCTTTCTTCTTATATGATTTCACTTGATAATAGAAATATTACCATTTAAGACAAGCCTGACAGACATTAGCCGATTAAAAAATAATTTTTGTGAGCTCCTGAATATTTGTATAATTAAATAATTTCAATAGATAGTAAGATAGCTCCATAGAATAGACTGAATAATTAATTTTCGTTGATATACTTGAATATGTTAGAGGGGAATTGCCTTAGTATTCTCTTGCAAGTCTGCTCCGACCCTACCTTGCAAAAAGGCTAGTAAATACTAGCCTAGTAAAGTCTTTACTAGCTTTTATTCACACAAAAGCTAGTAAACACTAGGAAAATTCAAGGTCGACTAGAGCTTACTAGGCCCCTTAGTAAACGCTCGAGTCAAGCCTCTACTAGACAGGTTTTTATTCACTCCAAAGCTAGTAAATACTCAAAAAACCCTTAGTAAAGTCTTTACTTGTTTTTATTCACCAGGCCCATTATTGTACGTGAAATTATTCTTCTTAAAAATTCCAACTTGAGCTTGACTTATTGATGTGGTACATGAATTTTCAATTAGAGAATTAGAAAAATTAGAGGTTGCATGCAAAGCTCCAGTGATTGCATTGACATGAAGTTTGGAGAATATAACACTTTTAGATTTACTTTAATTCCGATTTCCAGAGCAGAGAATATGCTGCCGATCCCGACTGCCTGAAAAAGTCGCCATTTCTCATCATTAATCCTCTGATTCCCCACGCACAAACCTCAAAGCTCATGTGGGCATCACTGCAGGGAAAACCCCCAAAAATTGAGGAGAGACTGGAAAATACTTTTACTACTTGAACAAGTATTGACTTATACTTATGTGAGTGGAGAAGATTACCCAAAAAATATTATCTCATAAACTTTTTCTGACACAAGCAAGCCGCTCTTTCAACGCACCTGGAGCCAAACAAGCAATCAGATAATAGCGTGTGTCAATGGGGAAAAACTTTTTTGTAACAAACGTATACATTTTCAATCTCCATTCATGCGAACAAATGCATGCGTTATTTTCAGCGAACAGTGCTACCTCCACAGTGAGAGGAATATCTCGCACCCAAAAGGTGAATCATTTAATTATATTACACGCTCGATTTATCGCGACTTAGAATTATCGCAAAATTAGAATTATGGGAGGAAAATTCTTGAAACGTCCCCTCATCAGTCTGATGAAATAGCTAATTAACACTCTGTCCCATTTATCACAGAAATTGCTTTTTTCACTTGATAAAAAAATAACATAATTAAAAAACAATTATACACAACCATCTCCAATATATAATATTCAGTTACTCTTTATTTGAAAGCTGACAACTCTGTAACTTCGTATCCAACCCTAATCGAACTTTTTTCACATAGTCTTCATTCAACTCACTTTCGGTTGCATGTGGTCTTCTATAAATGTGGGGGGGTCCAAGCTTACCCCCAAAACCAACACACATTGGGGGTTGTTGATCGGCGGGGGGTGGGGGTTTTTTGAAGTGGGGGGGGTCATAGTACTGTTGTTGATGGAATCTGTAGTTTGTGGGTGTGGGGGGAGGGGGGATGACGGGAGAGGATCGTCTGAGGGACCGTTTTTGGTCATGGAAAAAACCCCGGGCTGAGGCGTGCAGCAAAAACGACGTATTTGCCCGGCCTGGCCTGAGCTGAGATCCACAATAAAATTTGGGAAATACCCAAACCCCGACCCAGCTGACCCGATGCTCATGCAATCTTGTTTGGGTGGGAAACCCTCCGAGGGATGCAATTTTGTCTTTTCCCTTTTCTTCTTCCCCCCACGTGGCCACCCCCAAACCTACGGTTGGGGAAGAAACGAGCCCCCTCAAAACAAAACGGATGAATTTCCATACCCTTTGATGGAAGTGAAATCGCTCAGGCCTATTTTGATATTATATTGTCGATTGAAGTATTATATTCCTCAGAAGCATTAAAAAAACTATCCAGTTTTTTCAAGCGGGCATGTGGTTGACATCTAGGATTTATCCGAGACACTGAAGATGAAAATTGAGTATTAATTTTGCGATAAATTCATCAATAACATTCTAACAATTATCAAGTGTTTAGCCCCTTTTTACTCCATTTGGCATTGCTGTGAACCCACCTAGGAAAACGTTTTACAGTTTACGGGAACCCAAAAACCTTTCTTCCTCATAGTAGATAAACATGTGCGAGTTGATATTACACTTTCCAACGTATTCAAAGTGTCTATAATTATCACTGTCAAAAAATAAATACCATGCCTCCATCTCAATATGATACAATAAAAGGATAAGAATCATGATGGTTAATATATAATGGTGCCCCTTTTTTCATGGTTTCAAAGAATAGATTGTTTAGATAATTTGAAGCCTATGAAATAAAACCACTAGAATGTCTCATATATTGGGTTCCCTTTTATTTTATATTATGATTTTAATGTCACTGGCGGGTCGACCCACAAAAAAGGTGAAGTCACAGCACTTCATCTGTCTCGTAGGTCGATTCACCAATGTTGAAACAATTCATAACAAATTGAGAGAAAGAATAATTTTTTATTTAAAGGGGACCCTAAATGATCCTGGTTGATGATTAAACATTTCTGCTGTATATAGTAAAATGAATAAAAACCGGCAACCAGCTGGTAGAACAAGGCCCTTCATGAGCTGTTAGGCAATTGACAAATGAACATGAATAATCATGGAGGACATGAAAAATCCATCTATTACCGTACAATTTTTTTGATTCAATGTTCTGAAAAACAGGTAGGTCCTATTCGTTTTTTTGAATTCACTAATGAGAGTTGAATTGAAGAATGATTAGATTGGGGATTTGTCAAACCCCGTTTTTTTTTCTCAAAAAAGAATTTCTATTATGTTTGAATAACATTAATTGAGAACCCTGAAACTCTGCCCTTTTTTAAATTCTATTCGTATCAGGGTTGAATAACATGATTATTCCCAAACGATGAGCGTGGAAAAAGGGGGCGTTATTGCTTATGTTTACATACTTCACCTTTTTTCAACAAAACCCCCGTTGCATATTGCAATTTACCCCCTCAAATACGCGCTGCGTGCATACTGCCGTTGAATCCCATGGGGGCGCGATAACGCTCCCCCCTTTTCTCCCCCTAATGCACCGGCAAAGCCAGGGGGGGGTGACAACTGCTCTAATAAAATTCAGTTTTTTTTCGACTCCGGGGGCATCGTAAACATTGACGGTGAATATTCTGTTCATCCCCGCCGCATGATCAACCAGCTCTTTCCCTCTTCACCCTGAATTTCCCGCTTTGGGAAAAGAGAAACCATTTGGGGAAACGCCCCCGGGACGCTCTACGAAAACATGGGAGCGCCACTTCACTTTTACCAAAATCATACGGACCCTTAAACATACGGGGTAATATTTCCATTAGAGACGAGAGCAAATTCTTGCATTAATAAAATTAAGTGCTACTACGTTCACTTCAAGTGCCCTCGTGAAGCCAACTGACTGTAAAACGGATTGGTAGTGCGCAAGCTAATCTAATTCCAATTATTGAACATTGCTATCCGTCGGACTTGTAGAAAAGGGGAATTTAGTTAGAATAGGCTTTTCGAAATAATGGGGGGTGGTTAAGAATAATCCATGTGGACTTATAAAATTATTATTATCCCGAAGAACAAAATACAGTTTCCCAAAAGTAAAAAATTGATTTTTTTTGTTTATGAACTAATAATATTTTCAAAAAAAGAATACTTTCAAGTCGATGATATTTTTATGCTACAGAAAATGGGCCAAAATAAATTGTTTAAGACTTTCCCGTTACCAGCTAAGATTAAAATTATTTCCTAAGGGTTCTAGCCTATGACCTCTCCAAAAAAAAAAAAAAATGAAATGAATCTCATCTTTCATTGCTTTATGAAAAAATGCATTATTACATGAAATTCCAATATTCAGCAACAAAACAGCCTAAAAAAAAAAAAAACCCCCCTTTTAAAAGGGAAAAATCTAGAACAAAAAAATCTCGAAACATATTATTGTTAGGTTAATAAATATTCCCTAATTAAAAAAAAAATCAACTTTAAAGAATAAAAAATAGAAAAAATGAGTCTAATATTGGGTGATCCAATGACCAGCCGGCCTGGTTGGCGCAGTGGGCTAGGGCGTTTCCCAAACCCTTTACTAGCAGCACTAAACTAGCAACCGTCCGCAAGCACTTTTCCCGGGGCTGGGGGTTGGAAAACCAAGGGAATGGCTGTTCTTTACCTCATCAATCACCTCCACACTCAATATCCATTACCCACGCACAAGCTAAAATGCTTATTTGAGCATCATCCGCAATAAAAAAAAATTTAGATAACTGAATAATATCATACCCACATAGCACACAAAGTATCCGATACATATTAAGTACATATCAATGTAACCCTTAAAGTATTTTTAAAAAAGAATATGTACCTTAAACTATCCCGATACATATTTGAATAAAGAACTTTAAAAAAGGGCTTTTAAAATTTTAAAATTTTACATTGAAAATGGGCTTGGATCCCGAAACATGGTTTTGTGTTTTATAATTTTTTTAAAATTTTCAAAAAAAAAAGGGGGTTTGATTTTTTTTTTTTTCCCAAATGATACATATTATTTGGGGGGCAAATTGTTTCATATCTCCCGGGTACTTTCCAATACCCCATCAGATACATATCTGCTGAACCTACCCACAATGCATTAGTAACTGTGCCCCCTGCTTTGTGCTCTTTCTGAACTGGGAAAATTTTTTGTTGTGAGAAGTGATGAAATGTGTTTATGTGATTGTGGAGACAAAACCAAAAATAGTACTCTTTTTAATGTAATATTATAATATATTACTTATTAAATAAATCTGTGTTTCATTTATGAATTGATTTAACTGATCCAATGCTAAGTAGGCTATTGATTGCATTCAGTATTTTGAGGTTAAGTTTTTTGGGATCTTTTTATGTCTTTTCCCAAAAGGGATTAATGGGTTATTATCATTTTATTTCAACAATTACAAAAAATCAATATCATCATTTTTATAATATTCATATCAAGATTTAACAAAGTATTTTCAATTCTTTTTTTTTAGTTAATATTAGATGTATATCCAAGACTGGGGGTGATACATATCGGATACGTATAATCAATACCTAAAAAAATATGTATCTCAAAAGCGGACATTTTCACGTATCAGATACGTATCAGATAAGTACTAGATACGTAAATTTACTTATCCGATACATACCGTAAGTATCAATGGAACTTATCTAATACGTATCTGATATGTTCATGTGCTATTTTGGGGAGATGAATTATATAAGTATCGTTCCTTCTATCACTCCTTTTTTAAAATAATATTTGATCAATTTTATTCACGAAAGGGAAACTTGGGGAGGAAAATCAATTTGAATCTGGATGAGAACTCCCGGGGAAAATGGACTGCTGCTTCTGTTGAGGTTTTAATAATTTTTGTTATGAATGAATTGTGGTGAACCAACAAGAGGTGGATAAAACCCAAGATAATTATACAAATTTTTCCTTTTAAATTGGATCCCTATCAATTCCGTGCTGGGTTTCCCACTCATTTAAATTAGGCGGATGTTGAGGTTTGCAATGAAGGGATTTTTAAAAATGGAAATGATGAATAATAAACAGAGGATGGAGGAAAAAAATTGAATAATAATCAGAGGCTACCAAGCTCCCCGGCACAAAAAAATTTTATCCGCTAGAGATTAATGCCTTATTCATGATGGGTTTCCCGTCTTCATCTTCCCCTGCAAAAGGGAAGTTTTAATTTTTCCAAGAAAAATATCAAATTGATTCATTTTTTGAAGTGATAACTCACATCTACAACTTTTTGATGATTTAAAATGATTGATTGATGATCGATTGAAACGAACGGGTAAAGACAATGATCGAATTGTAGCCTATGAATGGGGAAAAATTCTTTTTAAAAATTTTTTGGGTGCTTTTACTTTGACTGTAAAAAAAGTTTCTAATAGAGCTTTTCAAAAAAAAATTTTTTCAACTGTTATTAAAGCTTTTAATCAAAAATGCAACAGTTGCCATAAATGAATACAATTATTCAAAGATTTAGTTGGAAACATTTGATTGGGAAGATCTTTTAAAACTTTATATATTTTATGATTATGATTGTCTACTGGGGAAATTTTAAAAATTCATAACCATGAAGTAAAAAAATTTAGCTAAACAAAAACCCGAAAATTTTTTTTCAATGTCATTCTCACGTGAGAAGGGTTTAATTTGATGAGTTTTAATTGGGGAAATGATTGACTCAGAATTGAATATATTTGAAAATCTCTGGTTTTTAATAAGAGAAAAGAGTTCAAAAGAAAAATCCAAGAAAGATGAGTACGAAACATTTAACAATTTTCCCATTTAGACACTGGGAAAATTTCACATTTACATTTAAAAATAACAATGTCAAAACCCCCTTCTACAATCGCGTTGGTATTATTTTAAAAAAATCCAAATACCAGAAACTACTTTCAATTATTGAGGAAGGGTGTTTGATTTTTGGGTAAATTAAATTAATTTTCACGATAGTATCGATGTATGTTTGCCCAAGCTAAGATTCTGATAACTGTTCTTTATTGTATAATGTTGACCTAGCTAGTTACTCCCAATCAGTTCCCAAAATTTAAATATTCTTCCATTTCTTTGAAAAGAAAATTCGTTATTCTTATTTTTGGGTTAAATTTGAGTTTTTAAAAGTTACCGTCTGGCTCAGTATTATTAATAATAAAATCAAAGAGAATTCTTAAAGTATAATTACTCGAGCGCCAAGAAGCCCAATCTGTGGATGCTTTCATAACATACAGTGAGCTGACAGAAGATGAAGCATAAAACGTTCATTGAGAGAGAAGAAAATTAAGGCACCCTATAAAGAGGAATTCCTTCCTGAGAATGCCTTATTCAGGTTGTAATGGCCCAAGCTTTTCCGAAAAGATATTGCAGGCCAAGCAATGGAGATTGAGGAGAATGGAAAAGAGAAAAAGACATAGGTTGGAGGGTGAAAAGTTGCAGTAAAATAGAAGGAAGTGAAAAGGATTGAGGTGGGGGAATAACACAGCCTCGCCTTAATGAACACATAGAATTTGCATGTTTTCCTTCACGGAACGATCTTATGGAAGCACCTCCCCCAAGATTTGTTATTTGAACTTCTTGCAAATGCTACAGAAATAATTATCATACATTAATGCTGTCGTGACTTCGCAACATTTGTGCGCTTTCACCTCTTGTTATCATCCCGAAGAAAACGCGACATCTTTTATCAGAATATGGAATGATGCACCATAGTCCACTACAACAATCCAATTACCAGAATAAGATACGATATAATCAGTTAATAAAGCTAATCACTCACGTGGAAATGAAGGATAACTCAATATTGTTCTCTTGTATTGTATACACTTTGACCACACCAAAAGAGTGCACCCATGGTTGACTCTTTGGACAGTTTGATTGATCAAAAACTAGTTAAAACGATCTTATAAATGAGGAAACACATACAATGCATTTTGCAAGGCCTTTTTCTTTCTGAGTTACTAAAGGAATGATTACAAAACATAAGTGAGTTTTTCCTAGGTTCAACAGGAAACTAGGTTTCCAATATTTCATAGGTATCTCGATGTCGCAAAGTTCACTCAAGCTAAAAAAAATCAGCCTAAATTGGAATTTTCAAGTTTTTATGACAAATTCACACAGTATTCTTTATACCTTCAGCCGAGAAAACTCCTATTTTCTCACTTATTTGAAACGTTGATAGAAATCCCATAACTGTAAGGATGCGACTATTGTCATTGATTATAATTAATTATAATTAATTGATTAAATTAGCATCAATTATGATTAAAAATGAATATAAAAAAATAATCAAATTATCTATCTTATTCCATATGAAATGAATGATTGCTCACTTTGTCATTTCAAAAATGCTTTTACAAGAGCTTTCCATTACAGAAATGGGTTTATGAGATAGTCCATGAGTACTTTTATATATCGTAACTATACAAGTATTCATACAGCATAGAAATTCCAAAATATCATAGGCCACTGAGCTTACAGCAAACCAAATTTTCAACACTTGAATGCTCTTGATGATTTTTTTAAAAATTCACTTCAACTTTTTTTAGTTTGGGGACCAACCAATTCGGGCTGTTATCAATCTAAATGACTTCGTTTATATATTACATCACTGATTTCAGTGACATTATCAGACATGATCAGCATGGTAGGAATCAGCGAAAGATAGAGGAGTTGTAGGTTTGGAGTTTTGGAGTTGCGGAGCATTTTGAATACTAGATAGATGTGCACTCATCTGGGGGAAGCGGTTGGATGGACAGCAGCTTTGTTTCAGGGACCACAATGTCCCTCCTCATTGTGTACAGATACACGAGCTAAATGCAGGCTCCAAACAGACCAAATCACCAAGGGGCATCGTGCTGAGACCCCTCTTAATCGAAAGAGGCAAAACACAGCTCTCGTCGGCTAGTTAATTTGTTTCCTGAGTCTGATGCTTCGTCTTTGCTTCACAAGCAGACAGGGCGAGAGGTAAGCATGGGCTCACTTTGGAGAGGAGTGATCAGACGATGAGTAGAGATAGAGAATTATGGTTTCTATCTCCATTGTTACTTTGAGCAAGATGCAAAATTATATCTTCCTCGTAAAAAATTTTTCGACCAGTCTCATAGCAGCATTTGCAGAGAATCAATTCTGAATTCACAAATAAAAACTAAATTTGAATTGAGGTTGTTTCTTAACCTATGGAAATCATACTATATCACCACAGCCAACTTGAGGCATAGTCATGAACAAGAAATAATGTTGATAGTATAGTTTGGCCATGGCTGACCCAAATTCGGCTGTGATAGCACCCATTTTCAATCAGCTGATTAGAACAAAGTTTTTTCCTTAAATCGGACTCAAATCAAGTAGACCTGTGCTACATTGTTATAAGATATAAAGAATAATCAAGTATCACCGGTTATTCTACTTATTACAATTTCTATGTTAACATAATAATTTTATAATTATCCAGGGAAGAAAAAACAGGTTTTAACCCTTTCTATTTCTTCCTTTATTTGGAATTAGGATATTCAACAAAAAAATAGGTTGAGTTTTGCACTTAAAACACAGATACTTTAGTCCCGAAATAATTTTCAAGGAGATTTGAATTTCAAATGTTGACCAAAAAAAAAATTAAACAAATCAATTTTAAAATGATAATCAATTTATTGAAATAAATAAATTATGGAAAAAATCTCGATATTTTTGTAAGTAACTTCAACCAACTTGAAGTGAAGTGAACTACAGTTTGATGTTTATTCTGGATCACTAATTCACAGTCATTCTCTATTAATAACCTATTATTATAAGAGTTTTATACAGAGTGTTTCAGGAGGAATGTGCAATACTTCTCAGGCTGATTCCTTACACCAAGTAGACGAAAAAGTTCCATGGGACCAACCCCCAAAAACGCTTTGTTACCGAGATAACAATGGCGGATAATTGAGATTTTTCAAAAAATATTTATTTTTATTATTCTTTAGAGGCTCTACTGAGGTTCTTGAATATTCAATTCCTATGTAAAATTAGCTGAGGAACTCAATAAAACCAGACTGAAGTCTATAACTTTAACGGTTATTGAGATAATTGAAAAAATATGCTTAAAAACGTCATTTTTCAAGAATAAGGGTTATAACTGGATAAGGAATCATAAATTTGTATTTTTCATTAATGGAAGTTGAAGAGAGTCGGATTCTAAAGAAAACGTTAGATGGCAGCGATTGTGTGAATCTTACCGAAATCTCAGAAATAGCGATCAAAAATCGCAAAATCGCTACTAAATACAAATTTATCACTGGTGCTCCGTTTTGACCAATTTTGCGATTTTTTATCGCTTTATACAGGCTTTTACAGACAATTTTCTTATGTGAAAATGATGATGAATATTATTATTATTATTTTGAGATTGATTGTCGTTTGACATGAGTTAAGAGGAGGTAATATGAAAAGGCAGTCTTCTTGAATTAAATAATAGATAATGAAATATTTTTTATGATGAATTGAATTTAACATTTATCATTAACTATTACAATATAAATGAATTACATTACAAATACCATGCAATTGAATTGGTTTAGATTCAGATTCCTTTATTCATGTAGATAATAAGAAAACATTCCAGCTTAGTTTCTAGATTGCAATTAAATAATATAGAAAGTAGGCTACAACACTTTACAGGAATAAAATAATATACAGTAACTAGTACAACTCAGTAATTAATCAATAAAAAAGTACAAGTGAACGCAAAAAATCATGGGAATTGTTTAGCATAAAAACGTTGTAAAAATATATAGCTGGTAATCTTTTCATTTTGATCAAAATATCTAGATGAAAATAAAGCGAAGTTTGGACATAAAGATGTCCTTTCTTGAAAAAGGGTATTGAAGATATCCTTTCCATTAACACTTGGCCTTGATGCTAGAGAATAGAAGACTACTTAATTAAAGGTTAAAAAAGATATTGGTACATGGATAAAATAGTCTGGTAATTGAAGAAAACCTTTTCGAGTATGATTCATGCACGCTTCAAAGATCTTTGTTGGGTTTGATTGACTACATTGAGTTTTTACCCATTGTATATGAAAAATAATTGAACAGGGGAAAAGGATGCTAAAATTCATGATAGTTGGTGTACTCGTATAAAATCGATATTGTGAATGAGTAAACCTGCTGTTTACATGACGGTATGAATTTGATCAAGTACATCCCTATCCATATTTTGTTCGCAACTGATTAGATGATAATCAACAGGAATTTGATTTCAGTTGCGTAGGTGATAAACACGATGTGGAACAATCGGATGGTCTCAAAGAGAGTACATAGTACCATCATAAGCGTCGCCCAAATGTTTGCAACCAGCTTACAAACACTGGTCTCAAAGGACCGCGCCGCTCCAAATCCGATTTTGTCGACACGCAATTGAACAAAAACAGCCGATGATGAACATGCCTATTTACATCGACTGAGTCCAAACATCATCTAGTGTCGCCATCCAAATGTGCAGATTCAATTTGCAAACCAATCATGTCATGATGTTGGTTGGTTCGCTCTTTTAATTTGTTATTCAGATGCGTTACGAGTGCCGCGCATGTAATTGAGCGAACCGATTTCCCCAATCCAATCCAACTTGATTGCATGATAATCGAAATGGTCCAATTCACTTGACAGGTATCGCTAGCTCTAAAAGACTCTCACTTGATTAAGAGTCTCATTGATAGTAGACCTATTCGTAGCTATGGAATCCTACTACGTGGAAAATGGATAGAGTAGAAGAGTATTCAAAGTTTTTTCAGCTTTGCTGTGCAAAGAATTCATCCAGTCCTTCAAATGTGTATTAATACACAAATAAAATAGATGAAGCCTGTGATTGAGATGAACAGAATGTGAAAGGAAGTGATTGATAATATTATGAAACTATTTTCTCGTGTTGCTTGATAATACTTGTTCTATACCCTTTATTGCAGTGGGCTCTGATGGTGTTTAAGGATATATATAAGGCTGAGTTCCTGATAATAGTCATCGTTCATATTTGAGATCTGAATGTTCCAGAGACTTCACTTAATTGTCACAAGCAACTCTAACAACATTCAATGGCATGTTGTAAGTTTTCTTGAAAATTCGAAGGTTCATCTCACAAAAATGAGAACGTTAATCTTGGATAACCATGAGGTTGAAAAATTAATATATTCATTTTTCTAGTTCTCAGAGATTTAAAGAAAAACGCAATCAATGAGAGTGAAGAGGGGATGTTGCTCTTGAATTGATCATGAGACTAAATTTGGAGTTGAGAGTTGTCACTTTTGAAAATTTCTCCAGGGAAATGATATCTGTTTGATCTACTGACACTCGGTGGTAGAAATGGTAGAAAAGAAGCAGCTCTTCGCTCAGAGAGCGAATTTGTCTGTCAAAGAGGGATACTTCCCCTCTTCTAATATTTATCGAACAATCAGAAACAAGTATGTAAGCGATTAGCACTGTTCGATTTTACTTCCAGAGGAGTTAACCAATCAATTCTAATCTCAAATGCCCCGCAAAGCAATCTAACTCTCGTGTACGAATCATCATACAGGAAAACTAGCCATTCTGATTAGATAAATTTTCTTGTTCCTAAACTCTGTTACTTTAATTATAATTATTGTAAGTGCTGTAAGAATAACTACTCATTACTTTCGTCATCAATCAATGCACCCATAATTTGTTAGAGCAGACATAGTTAAAGGGGTTGAACCATTTCTTCGAGAAGAACTCTATTCAAAGTGGAGTGCAGAGCGCATCTTTGGCACTTACGATTAGGAGGGAGCGTGTGAACTGTCACGTGTCGTCCCACTCTCAACGCAAGCAGCAGTCTACGAGTCCCGAAGCCTCGGGCGGTGTGAGCAAGCCCTAGATGATGCATTCCCGCAGGGAAACTGGTAGCTGCTTCCACCTATACGACAATGAAGTGCCCTTTGCCAGTCAGCCCGCGGCGGGTCCCCGCTCGCTCACGACACGAGAGTGACATTAAAGAGACAGAGGTCGATCAAGGCACTCTAACAATGCGTTTCAATCAGATGGCTGAGCTACAATTCATTTGCTCCTTCCTGCTAACTACCTTACTGAATCATTGTACTTAAAGATAGCCTATGTAAATGTATCAGATCATGGAACCTCGAGAAATTTATTATTATAATTATTATTTTCATACTATACATGAATTTAAAATTGACTTGGAAATTGAGATTAGAGCGACCTCATAGGGGGTACATTCTATGCACTGATGGATGAAATTAATAAAGACGTTTCCTGTATTTATCAATTATTATTGTAATAGAGTTATCTAAAAAAATTATGTGTTTGAATATAATTGAGGAATTATTCACCGAACGTAAGTGAGGTCTAGATTCAAGACGACGATTTCGCATTTCTCTTTAATGTTTGTTTGTATGTATGTATATAAGCTATTATGTATGTTAAATGTTTGTTCCGCATTTACGACAAAACGCGGCAATAGATACTGATGAAATTTGACAGGAATGTTCCTCTTGAAATTGCGCGTCGATGTATAACTAAGGTTTCTTGGAATATTGCATTTTAAGGATAATATGAAAGGAAAAGTAATTACCTCCATGCTAGAATATTACTATACATGTATTCTTCTGAAGATATAGGAAAATTCACACTATAGAATTATTCATGATGAACCAGCTGTCAAGTTTATTATTAAATGCATGCAATGTCGCATGCAATTGATGAAACTCAACAGTATTCCCTTCATGATTGATATGATAGTCATATGTCATAAATCAGTTGTTCAAGTTATTCTGCATCATCATAAAGTTTGTTATTTGATTTCTGTTTATTCAAGTCAATGAATACCATTATTCAAGTTCTCTAATTGTCTTAATTCATTATAATTCTATTGACTTGAATAAACTGAAATGAAATAGCAAACTTTATGATGAGGTAGAATAACTTGAACAACGAGAGTCTTTCACTGGACTTAAGTCCATAACCTTCGATACTCAGTAGATGACATCAGAGAAGTCTGCATGGAATGCAAGATCTGCTCTGAGCTGAAGCCAAGATTCAACTGTTTAAAAGGAAAATTGATAGAAGCAACCTGGCCTTTTGAAAGGATCAACATTGACTTCAAAGGACCCCTGCCATCATCTACTAGGAACAAGTACATCCTCTGTCAAGACATAACATCAGAAACAGTAATTCGAATTCTCAATGACTTATTCACCACGTTCAGCTATCCTTCATACATACACACTGATAGAGGGTCCAGCTGTCTATCAAAAGATGTCAAAGATTACTTAATGTCCAAGGGTGTAGCTACCAGTTCCACGACACCTTGCAACCCTCAAGAGAATGGACAGGTAGAACGTTACAATGGAATAATTTGGAAGACAATCCGTTTAGCTCTCCGGTCCAAAAACTTGGATACTTGTCACTGGGAAAAAGTACACTCAGAATCACTAAGCAGCATTCGCTTGCATCTCTGCACATCCATCAATTGCACACCTCACGGGCGAATGTTCATTCATCCTCGTAATCACACATCTATGACAAACTTGCCATCCTGGCTGATCAACACCAAGGAGGCATGGATGAAGACCTTTGTAAGACGCAGGAAGCATGATCCGGTAGTTGAAAAGGTGGAAATAATTTATTTGACCCCTCATGTCGCTCAAGTACGACTTTCTGATAAAAGAGAAGTTTCTGTCAACATTCGTAGATTGGCACCAGTAGGTTCCACTACTGGAAGGCAAGAATAAGGGATAATCATGTTATAAATCAGTTGTTCTACATCATCATAAAGTTTGTTATTTTATTTCAGTTTATTCAAGTTAATAAAATCCATTATTTTAGTTCTCTAATGGTCTCAATTCATTACAATGAATAATGCCACATCCATGGGTGACTTTGTGAGTTCTACTGTTCACAGAAGTACTAGTGTAATTGAATAATTTATTTTCCCGCGTCTTTCGGAGGAGACTTGTAGCCGACGGTCCCGATTGCCTCAAAAGCAGTCATCATCTTTCATCACCCCACTCATTACCCAAGCATATTCTAAGAGCACATGTTGGCATCACCTTCAGAAAAAAATATTTACTAATAAGATCACTATCACTGTTAATAAATTATTGAATAGATATCAAATTTTTATTGACGGAGCAACGATGTATTTAAACAATCCTTTTAAACTGTTTGACTCGTTAGACATGAAGAAATTCTATTCAGCACGTGTTTCGGAGAGCACCTGGTAATAAATAGAACTTGGCATTCTGTTGTGATTTGTTACGGGATATTAGCTCTGAAAGCACTGCTTAGTTCATGTCGTGAGAGACTTGACACTAACTCATGGCATCAACGAAATGCTCCTCAGGGAACAAGTGAACGCTTCGAACAAGTGAAATGTCAAGATAATAAAATTGTCTTGAAAAATTGTCTTGTTCCTACATTCAGCAGGAACATTGTTTACATTCTGTTCGATTACAGTCGCCTTCTTCAAATTCTCCAACTTCAGAAAAATTTTCTTCACAACTCAAACTTCCTGTTAGGAAATTCAGGGAGAAGAATATCATAATATGATAATTACTAACCAGGAGCCGTTTAACCTGTAATTCGTTTGAACGGATTTGCTATGTCCATCATACACTCAGCAGTGTCTAAATTCACTCACCAGTTATTCTGAATTGTTCAAACTTGCACTACAAGACTCTGAATAAGTACATGGGAATAATCTTCTATTACCTTGGCTGAACCTGTGTAAAGTTCAAATAATTTTAGTTCATTGGTTATAGAAAAATCTGATTTAACTCATTAAAACGCAAAAACATAATTGAGTAAATATCTATATCGGACATAGTTTGAAACTTGATTCAATATCTCTCGAATTAAATCATATAATAATCTCACAGAATTATTATTGAAAATATAAGGATTGATTGGATCAAGGCGGAAGATATACAACCCGAAATACGTCTACAATTTTGAAGACCTGGAAAATCGAAGTTTTCCTATCCTACACAACACGACGGTTGGCCGAATTTGCGATTGGCCTCAAGAGCCAATCACAGCACATGTTGCAAATATGTCATTGTGTAGGTATCGGCGTAGAGCGCTCCACAGACTATTTGATATGACTAAATTAGGATAGATAAGTTGGTTGTATCGAAATTATTTAGTCTTCTTATCTTCTTTCACTCTTAAACGTGAAACAATTCGGTTTTTGGGCGATGTCTAGAGCCGCGTATCGACAGTCCGAGGCATGTGCTACGAATGCCTCGCTGTACAGTCTGTTGACACAAAAAAAGAGTACTACTACTAGTTACTATCTACCGTGTATCGACAGTCCGAGACATGTGCTACACATGCCTCGGACTGTCGATACCGGGTTTGCTAGCAGCGAGGCAAACGCTGCACACAATTCGCAGCGAGCCGTGCCTGTTGCCTCGCAACGCACAACAAACAATTCTACAAACAAACCTCAAAATTGTACCTCATTCCTATGCATTTTTTGTGATTAAGAATTCTATTTGGGTGCAGAAGGTTTTAATAGGCAATAATAAGCATTGCCTTGAATTTTGATCTACTAATTGAGCACAAACTAACCTCCAAAGTCAGAATTATCAATTGTCAGAGCTTAGTTGCTTTGTCTCCCGCTTGATGGCGCTAGTCAATTTGTTCGCGTGCTCGCATTTTTGGTTACAAAAAATGCAGATTTTTTATTATAATTATTTTCATTATAATCATAATTGTATATAGTACTATATACTATACTATAATTATAATTATTTTTGATTATTGCAGATTATATTCACACGTATGCCTCATCCATGAGTTTATACTTTTTTTGCGTCACCAGACTGTACTGCGAGGCATTTGTGGCACATGCCTCGGACTGTCGATACGCGGCTTAGCGTTGGTCGATGTCTAGTCGATGAATAGCCAAAATTCAAACTGAATAAAATTGAAGTTTGATTGCGTACAGTCTCCAGAACAATAATTATGATAGTAGCATGTAGTGTTTCTAATCCAAATTAATTTAATTAATTAATTTAATTTGATTCTCATTCTAAAGTAGTGGCATGTGAAAAATCGATAGATTATCCAGCTATGATTGAAAATCACTAGTTGCCTCTAATCACAAATAACCACTTTTTGACAATTAATAATTTTATAAATGTATCGAAAAAACTTTCAAAAATCAACGTTTTGAAATCTGACTAAAAAGAAGAGGGAATTGAATTTTCTAGAAAGCTCAAAGTCTCTTGCTCTTCAGGAAGTGGATTAAAATTAATCCATAAAGTTCTAACCTGACAGACAACACCCTAAGCACGCGCAATAAGACGTTGTAACAACATGAACCAGCACTCGTGAATATGCTATTCAATTAAAATACAGTACAGTATAAAGACAGCTCATAATTCTCGAAAAAAGCGTGATTTACTCTTCCCAGATGACTGGTATTTCTGAGGAAGTGAGCCCAGCAAAACTCAAGATAATGAACGGTAGTCGGTAACTGAGTTCTCACATCACAACCAATCAGGATGTCACTCTAATTACCGCATTCCACAGGCCTCCCTCTTGTTGTCACGTGATAAATCCAGCATCCAGCGGAATGGTATTCATCTTTCAGGAACGAGGGTTGTTCGTCAACGGGTTTCCTGGGTTTCAAAATTATTAAAGTTTGTCTGAGTGGGCTGCACAGCACATGTGCGCCACAACGCGCTACAGACTAATTAGAGATATCAATTCGTCTACGACCTTGAGTAATGTCTCTGGCGACAAATTAACAAGCCGAAGGGAGTGAAAGTGAATTGGAAGAGGGGCGCAGTTGACGTAACGAGGGAAACAAACCCCTGCCAAGCGAGAAAAAAGCATCGAGCCGAAGGACGTTGCGGATTTATGTTCTGTGACGTCACAAATTATAAACGGCAACAGCTGTTGTTTTGATTCATGGCCCGAAATACACGGTCGGCTTCCATTTTCCACCTTCACACTGGCCATCTCTCTGTTAATTACTCTTGTCGTATTCCCTTTTATTTGCGATACAATCCGCAGCGACCACTCTTGCACCCCTCTCCCCCCCTCAATAACGTTGCTCCAACGAAAAATTGCACCTCTACAGCTCCCGGCGTGATCGAGTGCTCTCGCAGTTTTGTAAAATGAAATACAAAATTACTTTTCACCGCCAGATTACACTCGCTTGACTCATCACGCCTTCCATTATCGCTTAGCACACACCATGAATCTTCTCTCCTCTATTCTGTTTCACATCCAGTTTGTGGGTTTGTCTGTTCGTGGATTAAAACTCTGTTGTAAGTTACTCAATACTTTATTGGTTTTTAAGTGGATCAAAACTGACTGAGGTAGCGGATCGAGTTTAAACGTTTAAGGAAGTTCCTTATATATTATTATTCTATATCAAAAAGTAAGCCCTTG
The DNA here is from genome assembly GCA_017141385.1 of Sogatella furcifera. Classification (NCBI taxonomy): domain Eukaryota; kingdom Metazoa; phylum Arthropoda; class Insecta; order Hemiptera; family Delphacidae; genus Sogatella; species Sogatella furcifera. Next base: position 32,880,341 of record CM029547.1, read on the forward strand.
TAAGTAGAGTATAATAGGTAAATAATTTCCCATCGAATGGTCATGGCATTAATCTCACGAAAAGATTCATCACTTGGAACTCGACTCGATAGAGGAATCCAGATGATCTATTCGAAAGTAAAAGCAATAGAGACTGTATAATAAGTATTATACTCATTATAAGTCTTAGTTATTATACAGTTGAATTTCTATAGTAAAAACCAAGCTTATTGAATCAGATCTTATAAAAATGAGAAGAGCTATCTATGAATTCCTGGTGTTAGAATGGATGTATTCTTGTATCCGTGGTTGAATTTATCAAATAGAAAACTATAGGTAGAAAACAAGTGTAAAGTATGGATTTTGAAATGTGATACACACTCAACAATATATTAATGTTTTGTTGAAGTTAATCTCAAAACACACATACATGTATTCGCCCTTTGAAGTGGCAAACCATGACCAAGTCTGTCATGACGTCTACTCAACAATATCATTCTCATTTCTCGTGATTACTGTGATCCAATGTTCTCAAAGAAGTCTTCCATGAACATAAACCGCTTTTGTATTCACATAGGATGTTCATCTGAAATACATCTGAATGTATCTTTACAATGATAATTCAATAATGTTCATTGTTCACCTAGCTCTCCATCCTAATGTAGGTCATTCTCATTAGTATGATTTGGAATTTCAATGTTGTGACAAAACCAGACGATGTATAGAAATGAAATCTTAGCCACTATGGTATGATTGTTATTCAATTTATGTTATAATGATGGACCTAACAATACATCGGTATTAAATGTATACCATACGTATTATTAAAAGAGACACATTCAAGTTGACTGTCAAATGCCAGTTTGGACAATGGTTAGTAGGAAAAACCCTCCATCAACATAAATTTAGATGATAAATTTGATATGCAAGTTACCTACAATTCTGTGAGGGAGGTTGAACTGAAAAGTTCAAATTCAACTTCCATACATCTATCTTCGATTATAGTCCACATGATTTACACTGAAAAAACGGTTTGGTTGGCCCAACCAAATTTATTTGGTTGATTATGATTTGGTTCTTTCAACAATATTATAGTTCCGTTAACGATAATTATAGAGTTGAATATAGCAACATATTTTGTTCAAATTATTTGGTTGACTATAACAAAATTTGGTAAATTGATTGCAATCCGTCATGCAAATTCATCTGGAAGCATTTGATTGCTATGAATGTGCTAAAATTGATTTGCCATTTAGATTTGATGATGTGTTCAAATTTTCAAAATGATATTATTTTTTCTAATGTTACTAGTACTACATTACAAGTTACTGGATTGTAATATCGACTACTCTCTGCGCAACTATCGATATATTATCAACGTTCTGAAAGTCGATGAAGTTGACCGGTGTCCGTTAAGTATTCTGGCGCCAGACCGATGCATGAAGGCTAGTTGTTGTTCAGGATCTTTGTAGCATTATTATATATATTACTATTTAATTATAGTATTATTATTTTCTTTGTTTACGTATTCATTCAAAAGTTTATGGGTCCAGAACGATTAGAAGCAGAGTTAGAAGTGCATTTAGTTGGAAAACGTAAAAAATCTAGGCTAACCTATAAATTTCTATCATCAACAACGTGTGTGTGTATGGTTCAAACTCCGATTTTTTTTTAATGTTCTAACTTAATGTCAAAAATATTATTGAGTTTTGTGTGTCTTGATTTTGGTTATTAAAATGTCTGGTTGCAATATCAGTTCTCAGTGTAAAAGTGTCTTTTGGAAATTAAAAAATCTAATATTGAAATTGATTGTGATAGTCAAAATCCCAGCATCTTTGAGGTGAGTCAGATAGATCTTTTTATTTCATGCTCAAAATGTGATTATATGATAGCCTATACCAAAATGTATTAACCTATATAAAAATATGGCTCAAATTGGCTCTAGAGTCCACATTCTAGGGGGACAATTTATACATTTTCAGATTGAAAATTTCATTTTGAGTCGATTTCTGGTATAAAAACTTGCAGCCGGGTATCAAATAAAAAAGTTATAGCTCTTCAAAGTTACTAATTTTAGTGTGTCAAGATAGGTTATTTGAATGTGACAATAATTACGTGTAAAAATGATCAAATCTTATGTCAAATAGCACGAAAAATCCATCGAGACCAAAACGAAATCAGTATCATTAGCACTTTTAAAGATATAGATAGCCTATTGCTGATCTCAACATAGTTCTGATTCAATGAGGTTATTAATGGATTATTGAATATTTTGTTGATTCTTTTCTCTATAAACATTTGTTATGATCTATGAATAAAAATAGACACCAAGCCACACGTAACTTACCCTGGTTTCATTATTCAGTACGGTAGACACGAATTATTTTATCAGGCAACTTACTGATAAGATCAGCCTAATGTTTTATTTTGTGTTCAATAAAATATACGATTACAATAACCTGTAATTCTTCAACCACAGAACAATAACATAAATATGACCACCCCGCCTTTTGTTGGAGACGTTAAGCCGTCGGTCCAGACTACCTAAAAAGTAGTTGGCATCTCTCATCATCATCCATCCCATTACCCACGCACAAGCCCAAGAGCTCATGTGGGCATCACCCTCCAAAGAATTGATGTATTGTCTCCTCCTCTAAACAATGGCTAGTTCCATGTTACATGTAGGCCTACATATAAGAGTAGGATCCATACATGTAAGAGTAGGCACAGTATCATTCATAGCCTAAAAATTGTTTATAAAAATTCAACTTGAATCTTAAAATTGCTATTAAGTTCATGTCAGTATCCATTTTATTATTATTTAATGGTGTTGTAAATTTTTCAAATAAAATAGAAGTGATTCTTTGATTATTCCCTAGAATCAGCTATTGCACCAGTAGTAATGATGTGGGCCGGGTAAATACCCAGTGGGTAGGTAAATATAAATTAGGTATTTACCCAAGGCCCGGGTAAATACCCAAAAACTGGGGTATTTAGCTTTTCTATTGAATATAGAGAATATTTAGTTGTCTTTTTGCAATTAATATCCTTCGAGGATTAGAAAATTATGATAAAATGTATTCAACAATTTTTTATATACTTACTACCAAACAGCGTTTTAGTTCTGAGTATGATTGACATAAATACCCAAGTCCTGGGTATTTATGATTCTCTTTGTTTTTGTGATGTTGAATCTTATTGGAAATTGTAAAAAATTGTTTTGAATAATAACTATTATTTAGAGTAAAGAGAGAGAGGGTAATTTGATGACCTAGTATCACTTTTTACTTGCAAATCCGTTTTCTAAAAATCATAACATAACAAAATAACATTAGAAGCATGCTCACTATTTTCCTAATGTGGTGCTGTCATAATTTTTGAGGGAGCATTAAATCAAGTAATTGAAGAAATAATTTTAAGCGAATCTAATAAAAGTTCAAATAAGAAGAGCTTATTGATTTTTAGAAGTATTCTCTGAATTTATTCTAACTTCAAATCGATCATTTTCAGGAGATTAAAATCACTTTTTCGAATCTAAAATTATATCATGTGCTCTATTAAAAACTATCTGTAGGACTACTGGTATCATTGCAAAATATTTTATTTCTCTTTATTAATAAATAAAACATATTATTCACTCAATTTTTAATTACTCAAAATTTTATTATGATTTCTTTCCTGTTACTTGTATTATTCAAGCTAAGTAACTTATGATAAATATTAACAAATAATAATCAGTATTTTCAAGAAAATAGAATCGCCCTTTATCTTTCCAGAGAATTAGGGTCACTTTCAGCCTAAAATTAGCCTATTAGCACTTCATCAGAAAAGTATCAAGCAAAATTTTATTTTGAGGATTTTTTCCATAAAAACCCTACATCCAGGACACCTGAAAAATATTTCTTACAATGTAAAACTACACAAGCTCTAAGCTTATTCCAATCTATTTCAAGTTACATGTTTGAGTTTAAACCATTTTATGCACTTTTATTGGGTTTCAAAAAATATTTCAATATTATTTTCAATTTGTTCTCATCTAGGCTATTTTGATTTCATTTCATTTAAACCATTAGATGCATGCGCCTTATTTACTATAAGATAGTATATTTATTTACTAGGCCCTTATTGACTAGGCTCGTTAGTGCGCTGGATTGTGTAGGCCTTCAATATTGAAAAATTAGTAAGCCCCATGGGCTAAAGAACTCGAGTCAAACTCTCAAAGTTAACTTATTGCTTGAATTAGGCTACGTGATTATTAAATTTTGAAGTCAAGTCCAGTACTTGATCAAGTTCATTGTTACGTCGGCTGCGCAAGTGTCAAAATAGGAAACCACAAATCATACTATGTAATACGATATTCTTATTTATTAATCCTAAAGGGTCATTCCATGTCAAATTAACACACTTGGAACGAAAACTTTACCTCACCATCTCAGATTTTGCCATTATGCATATATTGTGTATAGCCATCATGAATATATTCATTGATGATTATTAGGAGCAAACACCTTCATTTTATTCTCTATTTATTAAGTATTTCAACTTGTGTGCAAATGAAGTTGAAGAAACTAATGAAATCTTTTTTCAAGTTTGAAAGAACTCGCTGATTATTCTACTAAATATCAGCTGTACTTTGCTCCAAATGGAGCACCTTATGTAGCATTAAGGAACTTAATAATATAGAATATTGAGGGGACTAATGTAATGTATTAAAGTATTAAAGCAATTAAAGTTTCGTTTACAGTGTTTTGAAAACTATTTTCATGAAAATAATCCTTTTCACCTTTCTTTTCAACTATCTCATAGTTTGTTTTAACACCAGAAGGTGTATTAATTTATTAATGCTAACAATTTAATGATGTAAGACCAACTAAAAATATTGTTTTACAACTAATTTCTATGTTTACAATAACCCTTGGATTGTTTTGAAGATAATAAATTTTGGTTTTATTTAGTTGGAATAACAATATATTATGTTCAAAAAAATGAGTTTTGGTAACTACATAAAATATATTTGGGTTGAACAACTAAAGTTTATTTGTTACAACTAAATGATATGGTAAGTTGAACAAAGATTTGTTTGAAAAGAACTTTTAATTTGGTTGCAATAACCAAGTACTATTCTGAAAATATTAAATTTTGATTGCTGCTAGCAATTGTATTTAGTTCGCTGAACTAAAATAGATTTGTAACAACCAATTATATGGTAAGATTAACATAGAACTTTTGTTTAAACAACCTCTTATTTGGTTTCAACAACCAAATATTACATAGAACATAGTAAAATTTTGGTTGCTGCTAACAATAAATTTGGTTTGAACAAGTAAAATTGACTTGTCACAACAAAATTATTTGGTTATTGTAATAACGTGTTTTGGTAATTGTTTACCAAATTTTAGTTGGTTGAAACAAATTTACTCAACCAAAAAATATAGTATGATTTACCAAACTTTGTTTGGGTCTATATCAACTACATTTTTTGGTTGATTCAACAATTTTTTTTTTAAATGAACCAAATCGTTTTTTCAGTGTATGAATCTGTATAAAAAGCAAAGGGTTTTTATTAGCACATCATAGAACATCAAAGAAAATTATTTTGATTGCCATTCTATTTGTACGACTTTTACTAGCTCATTATGAGCTATCCACAAGTTTGATTGGGTAAAACATTGGTATTGTTCTACCAATCTAAGATATTAGATTAGATCACTTTATTCAAATAGATAACAAAATTCGGCTTAGATTCTACATAGTAATATAAGAGTAAGACAAAATTATCCTATAAATTTCACAAAATAGAAACTTCTAGTAAAAATACAATAAAACGGTGAGGTAAAGAATGCAAAATTTATACAAAATTTTAATCCGAGGTTCTGCAAAATGAATAAGGAGTGTAAGTTATCTAAGTGAAAAGGCGAAGTTTAGACATATATATGTCCATTATTGGGAAAGGATAATAAGGATATCCTTTCCATTAACACTTGGCCTTGAATTGAAAATTTATAACGAGCTGTTAATATTACTAAAGATAGAGAGGAAAATTTTTATGCAATTAAAAGACTAGATTTAGATAAATTGATACTTAATGGATATTTGAGCTATATCATAAGATGAGTAACAATAAAAATGATAATGGTAAATAAATAATTGTAATTTAAATGGGTATTATGAATTGAGATAACTCAAATTAAAATTATTTACAAGCATATGCTAGTAAATGATAATGTGATGAATGACAAGAGCTAGGTTAATATTAAAATAATGTATAATTAATATTATAATAACGGTTTGGATGGTGAATATGTAATGATAGTGTGGAATGTTCAATTTATAATTAAAAGTATGAAGAGACAGTTATGATGGTGTGTGATGAGAATTGGATTTATTCAAGTATGCAATGAGTAATAATAAGGTGAATAATGGAATTTGTCATGTTGTTGCTCTAAGTCTGGACATATTCGATCATTTTGTCTACAAGATATTTCCTCAACTTCAAGATGAAGCTCGCTCGGCTCTCAATAGACCTAATAGATTCAGGGACAGCATTCCATTCACGACAGCCTGAGACTAGGAAGGATTAGTATAGATTTAGTATAGATTGTAGTTCGGTGGATTGGTATCCTTAAAGTATTTTCTCCAGTTCTCGTGCGTGATGCGTCTATTCTCCTACCCTCAGAAACAAATTTAAAATCGTTTTAAAAATAATTAGGTTTACCATATTTTAAAATATCCCTAACAAGCTTGACAATTCGAAAAAGTCTCTGATCGAGTAACTTTAAAGTTGAGCTTAAAATATGTGCTTGGGTGATTCTTTCATGCCGTTGGAGAGAGTAAACAAATCTTAAGCAATAATTTTGACAGCGCTGTAGCTTATCATTAAGTGTTACTGTCATGTCATTGAGTACAGAGTTACAATACATCAAGTGTGGAAAGATTAGTGATTTAACCGGCAGCTATCTGATATTTCTTGGTAGGATGTCTTGCAATTTCTTCAATGAATGCATAGCTGAAAATACTTTTTACACGTTTTATTAACCTGTTCTGACCAATCTAAATTCTTATTCATGATGATACCCAAGTTCTTAACAGAGCAACAGTAAGGAATTTCGTTACCATCGATTGTTATTTTCTGAATTGTGTTGAAGTTAATAGTGTTTATGAGGCGTGAGTAACCGATAATTATAGGCTGTGGTTTAGTAGGATTCAGTTTAAGACCATTTTTATTTGTCCATTCAAAAATTGATTTTACATCTTGATTAATTTTATCTATAGTTTCATTGATTTTAGTGATAGGGCAGCTAGCATAAATTTGAAGGTCGTCAGCATAGGTATGGAATTTGGCAAACTTGATAACAGTTGGAAGGTCATTTGCATACAGGGTAAATAAAGGGGGCCTAAAATTGAACCTTGCGGAACGCCATGTTTAACATTTTTCCAATTTGATTTTTTATTACCAACAGTTACACATTGTTTTCTATTTTTTAAGTAGGAATTGAACCATAACAGCGTCAGATTACTAAATCCAAGTATAGCTAATTTGTTAAGCAGAATTTCATGGTCAACAGTGTCAAATGCTTTGGAGAAATCGAATAAGGTAAGTACAGTACATTTCTTAGTCCATAGCTAGCCTAATATCGTCAGTTACGCGTAGAAAAGCTGTTTCAGTAAAATGAGATTTACGAAAACCAGATTGAAAGTCATGAAGTTTGTTATTTTGTTCAAGAAATGCTACAACTTGGCCATGAATGAGTCTTTCAAGTACTTTAGAAAGGGCGGACAGAATGCTAATTGGCCTGAAGTCATCAACTTTAATAGGTGAACCAACTTTGTTCAAGGGACGAACTAGGGCAAACTTCCAATTATCAGGAAATTTACCATTTTCAAGAGACTTGTTGAAAATTAAAGTGATAGTTGGGAGAACTACACGTAACATTTTCTTTATCAAGTTAATAGAAATTTTGTCAGCCCCAGTAGCGTTGCTGTGCATTTGTTGAATAGCTTTGAGTGTATTTTCTTCTGAAATAGGTTTGAAATGAAATTTATTGGCAATAGGAATGTTTAAATTAGTAACTTGGTTCTTTAAATTATTGATGTTATCATTTATGGTGGTTTCATCACGTTCAGTTGAATGTGAGATAAAATGGTCATTAATGTCATCCAAAGGTATGTCTATATCAGTTTCAGATTTTTGTTTACCTAGACCAAATTCTTTTATTCCACGCCATAATAATTTAGAGTCAAGTTTATTGTCAGTCATGAATGAGTTGAGATATCTGATTTTTGAATTACGTAATTGCTGCTTAACTTTATTTCTCAAACGTCGGTATTCAAGTAAACTAATCAAGTCAGATGTCCTCTTGAATTTTCTATGAGCTTTGTCCCTCTGTCCCATCATTTTTAAAATGTCGTCAGTCATCCAAGGTACTCGTCGTTTTCTGTTTATTCTTCTAGTCACATAAGGTGCATGTTTGTCATATAAATCAAGAGTCAATTTTTCAAAAGATTCAACCATATCATCAACTGAGGGGCAATTTGATGCCAAGGAGTTTGAGCTAAGTCGGTCAAAAAATCTGTTTCGTCAAAGTGTTTAAAGTTCCCATAAGTAATAAATTTCTGATCAGGTCTAGGTGTCTTATGAGACAGTACACAATAGATCAAGTCATGCCCAGAAATAGCTGGAACGGAGACCCTGACCAAAGTGAACAACCTCGTTTGGATCACTAACTATTAAAAGGTCGATAAAAGTATCAGATTCGTTTGTATGATGTGTTGGGTCAAGTGGTAGGATAGTCATATTAAGGCAGCGAAAAGTTGTTGTCAACTGATAATAGTCAAAGTTGCGGTTTGTCATATTGAGATCTGTGTTCATATCACCCATAACTAAAATACGACTGTAGAAAGGCATGAAGGATAGTAGAGCATTTTCGAAATCTAGGAAATGGCCTATTTTTGGAGGTCTATAGCATATACCAACGAGTAATTTGTCTGAGCTACTAAAAGACAATTCAAGTAACATGAATTCAGGTTTGGCTGAGTATTCTTGTTTTGATGCTGTTAATATTTTAGTTTTTATTCCATCTTCAACAAATAATGCAACTCCCCCACAAGCTTTATTCAAACGATCGTTACGGAAAAGATTATAACCAGGTAATGCGACTTGCGAAGCAGGTATACTGGGCTTTAAAAATGATTCAGAAATACCAACAATATGGAAGTTTTGAAAACGAAAGATTGCTCTAAGTTCGTCTATATGACAGCTAAGGGACTGTACATTAAGATGAGCTGCTTTTAAAATCTTGTTAAAGGGCTTGAGTTCATTATACAATTGAAATCCCATATGATTAACATTATTACTATTATTATTATTATTATTATTATTATTATTATTATTATTATTATTATTATTATTATTATTATTATTATTATTATTATTATTATTATTATTTATGGAAAGTGAGCGAGCTAAGTCGTCAGTACGAGGCATCATTGAAATGGCCAAAAAGCACAGAACCAATCATAGAGCAGCACATGACAGTGAGGATGATGATGATGATACTTAACCTAATTAGAATGTTAGAGTCTCTGAAACAGGTCATCAGCGTCGGGCTGGATAACTTCGGCTCCTATAATATTATTTACAAGAGATCACAGCATTATGAAGTGCACTTTCGCATGGATTGGAAAATCAGGCACAGTGAAGAGTGTTCTGGGCGAGGCTTTCACTTAAGTCACATATTTTCAAAGTTTGTTGGTTCATACTTGGGTTTTAAAGAATCGCGATTTTGTTAAGTGTCCGGATTAATCTATGAAATAACAGATTCGTGATAGGAGGAGTTTCCTTCTGATTGTAGCCATACGGGTGGTAGGGGAAGACGTCTCTCGGGCCGGGTAAAGGGTGCGGAAGCAGATGAACTATTCTCAGACCGCATCCAATGGAGAGATCTCCGTGATGTGGGCTGCAACGAGAGAGCAGAACGGCAGAGAACAACAGCGGAAGGAAAAATAATACAAAAAGAGGGATTCGTAAAAAGTTATTAGTGTTTTATTATGGTTAGTGATCTTATATTACCAGAGACAACAAACAACCATCGTATTAGTACCGCAAAAACGTATGTTATTGGGAATAGGTAGATGTAATGGAGGAGATATAATGATTTGTACTGTTAGGATCGAAGGGTAACAAACTAGAAGCGTAAAAGTGCTACAAATTAATATATTATTGGAAATAGATAGATGCGGTGAAGGGGTAGATATGATATGATACGTACAATGTACTGATATTCCATTCATAAGTCGATGTAGGATTAGTTTAGGCCTATTATGAAAGCAGGAATTGTTAACAAAAAGCAAAAGTTACGAAAAGAATAACTGGGTATAGTGGAATAATGGAAGAATATTTAATGATAATAAAGATGGAGATAAGAGTGAGCAAGAGAGTGGTAAACTAAATGAGAGATGGAGCGAGTTATGTACAGCGATAATGAAAAAGAGGAAGGTGAAAGAAAGAAAGGACACGTCAAAGTGTTGGAATGAAGAAGGGGAAGGAGAGAATAGGGTATCGACTATAGAGTGGGAGGAAGACAATGCGCATTGTAGTAAAGTGAAAAGTAAACAGGTAGTGGATGAATGAACAGAACTTTAGTGATGTATTAGAGGGAGTGGACAAAAATAGACTAGGCTGTTATGCATGAGAGAATGAATGATTACAAGGAATTGATCGGTAGGTGACTATGTAGTCAGATGATAATGAAGACAACAAAGAATGACAGACAACAAGCAAGAAATCTATCATGCAGAACGGACAATCCCAACGGAAAAAGTGCAATAATCAGTAGAATATTAATTTCTGAAAATCCAAATTGAGGTTAATGAACTCGTATAAGTTCCCATCATTACCCATGATATTGGATTATCTAGAACAGGATCCTAAACAGTATATATAGAACAGAGTTGAATCTAAATTTTATGAGTTGTTATTATAACTGGATATTTGAACTATCTACACCGACAACCTGTTCAATACAATGATTATTTTCAAGCACGGAGTTATTGTGAGTTATAGTATAATCAAGCAGACGAAACCTCTTGGCAAGCTATACTGATAGCTTTCGTAAATCAAATAATTCACATGGATATTCACAATATTATCAAACCAAATGAATATTTTATATCGCCAGAGTTGATAGATAAATTGTTATACCATGCGAATCTATTTACTGAATATAGCCAAAAATCATACAGAGGGTATTTAAATAGCTATGTAAATACAGAGGGTATAATAGGAATTGTCTTGTTATTTTATATTAGTGACCAGCTATAGTTTTAAGTTGAAATAATTTATTAAATTTAATTTATTTAAATTAACTATTAATTAATGTGCTCACCCAGAATTCAGCTGTGACCGATGTAGAGCCGGTGCTTATCGGAGGTGCTCCATGCGTTCCGCCGTCCAGATCTGCCGAGATGGACCCTCTCCAACGGCGAATTTAATCCTCCCATCAACGGTCCACGTATTCCTCGCTCCGTATTTGGCGGCAGCAGCATTCAGCAGGGCCAATCGGTGACGTGTTAGGTCCTCTCGGATTACGACGCCGCTACCTTTCAGTTGCCGCTTCGCTGAGAACACGCGCTGCCGTACCCGGTAGAGAGAGAAGAAGAAATAGGGACGATAAAAAAAGATTCAAGTATATAAGAGTGGTTGGCAATAATGATGATAACTTTCATTCCATTTTATATTCAATTACAACGCTACTCCTATTCAATACAGCAACAACAATTTGAATACCACTGAATCATGAATAAATCGGAATATTTTTTCATATTTTAACCGTGTATGTCGCTAGAATAGTATTAAAGCATTAGAGATAACTTCACCGTACCAAGCAGTAGGCCTATGATGAATACACAATTCTGGCCTAAGTAAAGAAGGGGTTGATGCTAAGTAGACACATTGCATTGTTAAGCAATTAGATTGTGTAGGCAGCGTGTTAGCCTGGACGATATCAAATTAGAGAGCAACAATACTGACTAGATTGCACAGATTGGATTCTGCTACTGCGACAAGAAAGCGGAGTCAGTTTGAGATGCAAATTGCAAATTAGTTGAGGGCGAGGTGTGTGCTCGCTATGCCGATGGTACACTGCGTGAGAGCGCAGTAATTGAAAGGGTATAAGTAGAAAATGCTATAAGAGAGATCATGTAAAAGCGAGGTGAGAATAATTGAACTCATCCGTTTAGAATGAAACAAATAGCTCAAATTATTATAATATTCACTTCAATTCAACTTGTCATCATTATTGATTGTTTAATATAATTTCACTTATCAATCAGTTAGAGCCCTCATGAAACAGGGAGGGGGTATCTATACGCGAGCGTACAACTTTATTATTGTAACAGCGTCCATTGAAATAACTTTATATTGCAACAGCGTCCATTGAAATAACTTTATATTGCAACAGCTTCATCAGAAGCGAAGAAAAATTCTCTCCTTTAAAAAAAATAATTTTTTAATTTTCAAGTTTTGTAGGCTCCATCAGGCTTGATTGAAATGAGGGTTGAGGTTGTTATTTTCAATTGATTCAGAGTGGTTACTGAATAGAGTGATACATTAAACAATGCACTAATGAAGGTATTGATGGAATGGTGTAAGTCTTGATAGAAGTCTCAAGTCTTGAAATACTTGCAGTGGAATTTCCAATAATTAACAAGAAAAACATAATATGAATGAAAATATGGTAATATTGCTAGTCATAAACATATCAACTCGAAATTGTAGTAAGACCAATTCAATACATAATCGGACAATAATTCGTGACTATGAAGAAAGAAAATCGATTTGTAGATATGGAAATCATTTGTACAACAAGAAAACACTCGTAAATTATTTATTCAATCGTTATAGTTGTAGGCCTAGCTCGCAGAACTGTTTCATCTGCCTCGCGAGTGAGTGCAATTTCCATTTTTCCACTTTGATTGAGTTGTATTTACAACTTTTTTGTTCAATTACTCCTCCAAACAAATCTAAAAAAACAAAAATAAGTTCCAACCTTTATTAATCATCATTGCTTTTGATCATATCATGCTAGAAGAGAAATAAGAATAATGTAGCGATTTTACTCATGGAATGATTTCTCAAGAATCTTGATAGAACTTCGCATAACGTGATTCTTAATGTAACTAAACTCTGTAACTCACAACTAAGTCTATTTCCAGTGGAGAGTTAACTGAAATTAATTTGATTAAGGTCGTTGAGAATGCGCGTTGCACTGGAGTTGCAGCGTCAAGAAAGTCTAGCCAGTTCTTGTGTTGAAGATAGTTGTGGTAGTTCGTTCATAAGGGAGTAATATTACAAATATGGAGACAGTGAACTGAAAGCATACATTATAGTGCATTAGACTAATGGATAGAACTGCTTAACTAATGTTGCAGTCGAGTGACTCGCTCCCTCTAGCCTAACTCTCTGAAATGTGGATGGAATCAGTTTCAGGTTCCCATCGGTTAACATGAAACTCACCAAGACCCAAACAAAAGATGAATTTTTACAAAATCAATCTCAGAGAATATTCAAATAGAATGAATTATTACTTCCGGAAATTAGCGATTAGGATTTTATAATTTCATGTGGATTAGTAAGAGCGGGCATGTCTGGGAGAAAAAAAATTATTAATAATTATTATGTTATCTGTTCCAACCAAACTTTCATTGAATTTCTATGAGATGATCACAAGTGGAATACAGTATGCGGCTGCAGCTTTAGAATGGGGCTCAATGCTCCGATATTACCTTCTATAAAATATTGTGCTATAAAAAGAGCTTTCTTATTCATGATTCAAGATTCAAGATTTTCATTAGCCATTAAGTACAGTACAAGTTAATCTTATACTAGCGTAAAATAGGTCGTAGTCACTGTAGAGACTGTATAATAAGGCTGATTATACAGTCTCTATACGTAGTAGTCACTAATCTGATTGAGACTTATATCACAGTCAATTCAAAATAATCAATTGAAATGAGCATATTATTCAATAAGCTGTCAAATACATCAAGTGTGCAAGAGACATGGCATATTATAGCCTACCAGGATGCCCTCAAGTCAAGCTCAATCCAAGTTTGAAATAAATAGTATTGCATCATTCTCGAATGAATTACTGTCATTGAATCTTTAAAAATTTAATGATAATGATGTAGTAATCATTCAATCGACTGTCTGTTGCTATGAAATTCGTGTACTTTGATATGTTGCAGAATTGAAAGCTTGTCATAGCCTATATGATTGTAACTATTTATGTAAGAGGCTGCTCTAGCATGGAAATGGATATTATTGAACAGGTGCAACGTGTCCTTTAGTAATGTGAAACCTGATTGAATGTTCCTGTAGACATCTCTGATCCCTTGTCTATAACTTCAAAGGATACACTGATCAAACAAGATCAACATCAAGGCCTGCATGATGTTTTGATTTGCTCAGACACTAAATTCAAGAGGAATATCAATGTTGACTTTTTGTGATCATTCCCAGTAACTTATGATATAGTTCAGTTATGTTGGTGAGTCGAGGAAGAGATCAACCTGAAGGGAGTTTCATGCGACAGCGAAGGGGTGCAAAAGATGGCAACGCGTGGTGAAGGGAACAATTCATCAGGAGAGTTGGGCCCAAGAGATTGGTTTGATGCGAATTGGATGGTGAAGAGTTTAGTTGGAGAGCCTCTCCCAGTTCACCCTGTTTTGCCTGAAGGAATGCTTTCGGAATTCAAAGGTCTCTTCTCTTTATTGGTTCGGAGGAGGAAAGAACAGTGAAGGGTGCAAGCAGGCAGCAATGAGAAGAAACTCGGCGCTGAAAATTGCGAATGTGTGAGAGAGCATGATAAGAGCTGAGAGAAAAATTTGTTTCTTGAAAAAGGGAGTGAATATTAGTGGTGAACTTTGTCGTATGCATTCGCTGAATTTATTAAGAGGGTTCACCACTCCACATGTTACCCTTCTTTGCTCACTTGTAATGGAAATGATTTTCCTTTTTCAATTTAATCCGAATAACTTTCCAATATTCTGTCACTTATCAAATGCAGCAGACGTATCAGAGCTGCTCGGTGACTGAATATTCGGATTAGAATAGAGAGTGGATTTTATCATCTTTCTCATATTCGGATTTGATAAACTCTCAGTAACAATGCAACCTTTTCTAAAGCGTTGGAGTAGAATTTAGAATATAATAGTAACATTAATTTTGACAGATGAATCCATTAATCAATATTAATATTATCATTTTAATATTATTCTCAATTTGAAGTGCACCCATCCTCAACCATAAGTATATTTCGCCTTCTTTATTCAACTAATCGCTTTAGTCTATTGGTTAATCAGAAATCGGTAGAAAAACAACTCGATGAAAACAATCTCTTATTTGAAAAGAATAAGAAGATGTTTCCTGTTTATCACTTAGAATGCTGGAAAAATATAAGATATAATTGAGCTGAAGAAATATTGAAAATTAAGATACCCGATTTTTTATAAATTTGTGGATTGACATTATAGTACGGGGGCAAGTGTTACAAAAAAAGATTCCCGTGAGCCTACCGAGTAAAGAACTTTGTGAGTGGTATCAATCTCTTCGTTTTGACCTGGAGAAAAATAATATCGGTGGTAATAATAAGCTCTCCGAGGGGTGCGTCACCTGTAATCCAAGATGGCGTCCGAGAATTTCAGAGTTTCACTGTTTCGGCCATAACTCAGCCATTTTTGAAGATATCCTTTCAATTTTCCTCTCAAATTGTGCCTTATGAAATTATCTAGATGTGCTACACAAAAAAATATTTTCCAAAACGTATAAATAATAAGTTAAAAATTTTCTAATATAAAAAATGATCGAATTTCTTATGAAAATTTTCGTTTTTCTGTCTTTAGTTTTTTCATGGATCAGATGGACAAAAATGTTGAATCTATAAGTTGTAGATCTATTTTTTAGCTTCACAACCATGTGGTATTGAAGACTTCTTCTGCCTCGATGAAGGGTACAGCGACCCAAAGAGGGGCTTGCGCGGGGTAAGGCAACTAACATGTTATATAGAAACTCATAAGAATTTCATAAGAAATTCGATCATTTTTCATATTAAAAAATTAATAACTTATCATTTATACGTTTTGGGAGATATGTTCTGTATAGCACATCTAAATAATTTTACAAGAAACATTTTGAGAGAAAAATTAAAATGATATCTTCAAAAAGGGCTGAGTTATGGCCGGTACAGTGAAACTCAGAAATTCTCGGACGCCATCTTGGATTACAGGTGACGCACCCCTCGGAAAGCTTATGACCACCGATATTATTAATCTCCAGATCAAAACGAAGAGATTGACACCACTTTCAAACCTTTTTACTCAAAACGCACACGGGATTACACTTGCCCCTGTACTAATATCTTATCTTTGTATTGAATGAATGAATTCAAACATAACCGTCATTTATTAAAATATCGAAAAAGTCGTTTTAGGCTAGGTCTGTGCTTTGAAGAGTTGAGTTTATTGTACAATGTGAAATGGATAAAAGAATGAATATGGATACTAATTCAATATCATTTACAAAATTACTCAAGGTTCATTCATACAATGACAATACTTGTTATACTTGTACTAGCCGGCAGGCTCGCTTCGCTCGCCTTCTCCGCCTAGCCAGGGGGCTCCGCCCCCTGGACCCCCGCTAGTATCGGCAGTGTGAGTCAAGCAGGCTCGCTTTGCTCGCCTGCAAAACCTCTGCCAGTGTCAGCTGAGAGAAACAGGCTCGCTTCGCTCGCCTGCAAATTCCGCTCAGAAGGGGTTCGAAATTTATTGAACACAGCATTTATTGACCTAATCTAGACCTGTTTACCAAATTTCAACATTTTCTGCCAATTTGTTCTCGGAAAATCTAAGAAAAATTCCGAAAAATAGTAGAACGCTAATATTGAGCGTAACCTTGGGAAGAATATCGGACATTGTTTGAAACTTGATTCAATATTTTCTTTATTACTCCATCTATAATCTCGCTGAACCATTGAATTTACAGTAAGGATTGGTCGTATCAAGGCGGAAGATATGCAACCCGCAAAACATCAACAATTTTGAAAAACCTGATTACTGGCGTAGTCTTAAACGGATTTCAAAAATATTTGTACACAACATTTCTAGACCTTATCTGAACCTGTCCACCAAATATCAACATTTTCTACCGATTGGTTCTCGAAAAAAATTGAGAAAACGTCGAAAAACTATATAAAAACTCAAATATTTAGCGTATTCCTGAAAAGTTTTTTAAATCCTTTCTCAGTGCGCGTCTAAACGTCCAACTGAACATGCCTGCCAAACTTGAACGCATTCGGTTCAGTGGATTTTTAGTTCTGGTGATGAATGAATGCATGAATGAATGAATCAGTCAGTCAGTCAGTGCCATTTCGCTTATTATAGATATAGATATAGATAACGACCAGATTATAATGAACGAAAAAAAGAAGCAATCCAGTTAACACTTTACTTGAATGGAAGTGCCAAAACGCCTTATCTTATGTCTTTTCTCAATTGAATAAGAGAGCCAACACGGTATCAACAGGCTAAGTGAATGAGCATTTGTGCAACAAGATCAAAGATGCAAGTGGATGGGTTGTCGTTGCTAGTTACTATGCTTCTGACCACATGCTTTACACTTGAGAACCCTCATTCAAAGAGCAAGTACGTAGACGGCGAATATGCAAATGCCAATGAACTATGATTCAATCCTGCACTGCGCCGTGCCGAGACCGCCACCTAATTACAACCTGACAACAGAACCAATCCTAACAGTTTATCGGCTCTCAAGGAGCTGCCAGACCTCAGCTGAAACTCCACTCGAGTCTACTCCTAAATTCAATTTAACACAATATTAGGGGTTGAAAACTATTTTTTTAAAGAGGAAAAAGACTTATCAACAAACGTATGGTTATTCGTCAACTTATTTGATGTTAAACTAATAATAATTGTGATTATTTTTATTAATGAATAGGAAAGGCATGAATGATTGTAATTTATCATCTCTAGTGAGATCACATGATCCAATAGTGTTTATTCTATAGAATGATGAAATAGGCCTGTAACATTCATGAGTTCTGTGACTCCTTATCTCTAAAATCCCGAGTTATTAAAGCTCGTATTGAAGTTTTTTGTTATTTGAGTTCAGGGTAGAAACAATTTTGGACGAATAACGGTGGCTCCTGTTAACAGTTATCATCTTTTAAAATAATGGATGAGAAAAATACAGGAATAAAAATCAGACTACATTGATATGAACGGATAAATTGGTGAATATTTTCGCGTTATTCCCTGTTCACAATGTTCATTAGTGGAGAATGGTAGTCCTAAGTTTAGCTGAATCATTTTGAGGTCATAATAATTGAAAGTGCAAATGTTTTCTCGCATGAACTCGACCATTTTGGTTGGCAAACGCTGGAATTTTAAGTTTGTTGGTAGTAAAGTTTGCCCAATCGATGAACTCAGTTGCGCTAGCAATAGCAGTGTTGGCCACTATCAAGTTATAACAGCTTTTCGTTTGCAAAGAGCCCACTTGTTTTGGAAATTGTGCGCCCATGCCCTCAACGTCCAATGCTGGTTATCGTTTTATCTATATGCAAATTGGCATAATATTGTGCCAGTCGACGGCCTCTGTTTTCGGGCTACTCAAACTCAATTCTCACCCAAACTCCTAGCCTACTAGTTGTAACATTTTTCAGGTCAGCACTCTATCAGCACTTCCACTATTCAACTTTCAAGTCGTTTGAATGTCTTAATGTTAATGTGATATGATAGTGAACATGAAAAATATAAGACTCTGTCGTGGAATATAGAAATACATTGTCATTCGAGAACTCCTAAGAGCATATCCTCCTACACGACGAAATAGCTTATGTGATATTGAAGTAAAATCAGAATTCATCAATGAGTTTTATTGAATTCCTGTCTGGATGGATGGAAACAGAATGGGATCCATTCATCTATGTGATATGATGACTTGGAATAAATTCATCAGTCAAGTGGGTCATATTTTCAATCCACGAATTCCTAAATAATTGAATTATTATTGATTTCTTGAAGATTTTTTGTAGAATTTAATAAAAAATAATAATATTGCGTAAATAAGTTAGGTCTAAATATAACACAATTTTTGTACACTGTATTTTTAGTGACAATGATTATGTCAAAACTTATGTCTTGGAAAATTCGAATTGTAGAATTCTTTCCACACTATGATATTTAATATCATCATTAAACATTCTAGAACCAAATTTTCCCTCACAGAGACGAAATAAAGCTCTTCCACAAAGGAGTGTATCACCACGAGCTCAAAAAATTCGTTTGAAGATAAAAGCTACCCACGAGCTTCGGGATGCTTTTGATATAAATTCATTCCAGAAGTTGAATAATTACGGTAATTAGTACCAGTGGAATTTTCCAGTAAACAGTACAAAAGAAAAAAGTGCGAAGGTCAGACTGAAGAGCTAAGGATGTCTCGCTTTAATTGAGGCACGTACTGTTCTGCATTGCCTCGAGCATTCTTTTGTGAACCAACAGAGCTTGTCGTTTCCACACCAGGACGATTTTTTTCGATTCAGCTTTGATCCACAGAATTTTCTCTTGACGGTGTCATCAGGACTCATCTTAATTGAAACAAAGCGTGAATTTCCGGGTGTTATAATTTCCCTCATTAATCAACCAGTTGCTCTTAAAATACCCTTTGCACGATGTACAGCTACTGCCAGAAGTCTGCACAAACACCTTTGGTCTCTCCAGTGACCATGCTCCAACAGTTGAAGCAAAAATATACATTTTGAAGTGGATGGGAAAAATAATTTTAAATTGATAAAATTTAAATAACTTTGAATGACATTCAAAGATCTCATTCTAATCAAGTGAATTCAATTCAATATTCTGTATTCAATTGGAGAGCTAGCTTGAATAGTTTTATTGAATTTGATTTTACACTATTGGCCTTCATATTGGTCTAGGAGAGAGACCTCTAAAAAGTTCATAGGGAACATATTGAACTCTTTTTATACTTTATGTTTATTCTACGTCTAATCTGTAGACATTGCCTGGAGTAAACACATTAATCTCTGAAATTCGCAATCGTCTTTATGTGTTGTCTTTGTCTTTGTGTATTTATATGTGTTTTAATTTGAATAAATTGAATTGTCTTCACGAGAACAAAATTGAATTCAAATCAATCTTCAATTGAATACTTTTCCAGTGTGTGATCCGAGCTCACATTATCTGTTAGAGTAATTAATGGATAAACATCAAATTGTAAAGAATATATTTATATAGATCTCTATTCCATAAGGATTTACCACAATCCAATTGAATAATTAAACTTTCTCAAAAAGTATAATCTTGAAGTTGGATTGTCAGGAATAATTTTTCAAAACACTGGCATCCAAAGGTTAATTATCCCCGCTTACTCCCAGAACGTCCTTTGACAGTGATGCAATATAGATCACACTCCCTCCAAATGGTACAACAAACAGTACTTGCATTATAATAGAAGCGCTACCTCCCGATGGAGCCCACGCTGTGTAAACAACATGCTGCCGATAAGAAGCGTGAAATATCGAATGCGATGCAACCACCGTTGAATGATACATGCTGTTGGTACACCGAGAAAAAATTTCCACATTGCGAACTCTCAAAGCACGCTAACAAGCAGGAGGCGCGAGTGTGTGTGATCGGTTATATCCTACGCTCAGTACATAGCAAAAGATTACGCTTCACCTGTTCCAACCAAAGCTTAAAAAAATTTCCCGCCCTGACCGGTGTGCATAAATCTCGGTGCGCTTTTTTCAACTACTGTACTGCTCAATCCCCTCAAAGGCCTTGCCAAGTGTTTCGGATCAACCCAGCAATACTTGAATCACAGCTTCACCAGTATATATATAAACGGCAATTATTCCATTTTTATAACTAAGGAAACATGGAGAATTAAAGTTGAAACTAATTATTCATGAACTCTGTTGGAAAATCAGTTATTGAATTTCGACATTCTATAACAATATCCCACATAGCACACAAAGTATCCGATACATATTAAGTACATATCAATGTAACCCTTAAAGTATGTATTACAAAATATGTACCTCAAACGTATCTGATACATATTATTTGAGGCAGAATTGATACGTATCTCCCGATACTTTCCAATACGTATCAGATACGTATCCGCTAAACCTACCCACAATGCATTAGTAACTGTGCCTCTGCTCATGTGCTCTTTCTGAACTGAAATTTTGTGAAGCTGATGTGATTGTGGAGACAAAACCAGAATAGTACTTTTAAAAGGATGAAAATTGTTAATTTGAATGTAATATTATAATATATTACTTATTATATAAATCTGTGTTTCATTTATGAATTGATTTGAATCTGATCCAATGCTAAGTAGGCTATTGATTGCATTCAGTATTTTGAGGTTAAGTTTCTTATGCATCTTTTTATGTCTTTCCTAATGGGATTAAACTGGTTTATTATGATTTTATTTCAACAATCACAAATATCAATATCATCATTTGATAATATTTATATCATTGATGAACAAAGTATTTTGGCAATTCTTTTTTGTTAGTTACATATTGGATGTATATCCAAGACATGAGGGTGATACATATCGGATACGTATAATCAATACCTGAATAATATGTATCTCAAAAGCGGACATTTTCACGTATCAGATACATATCAGATAAGTACTAGATACATAAATTTACGTATCCGATACATACTGTAAGTATCAATGGAACTTATCTAATACGTATCTGATATGTTCATGTGCTATGTGGGATCCTCTTCTCGAGGATATATCGAAATAATATTATGCCTATACAAAAATAAGTTGGGCTATTATAGGCCTACACTATATTTTAAACTATGCATACATTAATAACACATACTGTACACATCAATTATACTTGATATTTACTTTGAAGGATTAACTCACTCACTTTCTTTCACAACACCTAGAAACCCTTTTAATTTTTTTCAAGTAACCGGTTCCCCAATGTATATAGATAGCCTATAGATAGAATTGACAGGGTGCATCTGATTTTACTTGAGTCTGCTAACGTTTTGTAGTCATCATAGACTACATCTTTGGAGGGTAGAAAAGTATCAACTTCTTCAGAAATTTGTAGAGTGTAGTCTCTCCATGTAGGTAACCTCCTTGAATCTCTTCAACCCTTTAATGTCAGTGAATGATGGCGACAAAACGTGAGCTGACTGAAGTAAGTTAGTGAGAGTCGGATGTACAGTACCCGGTATTATTATTATTATTATTATTATAGTACCCGGTAAATTCTATTCATCCGCAGAATCGTTGAAAGCTAACATTGTATAGACAGTGTATGTTCATTGTTTTATATACTATATATACTGAGTCATCTCAATTATATTGCGTATACAGAGTTCGATGTAGCAGATTTCACGAGTGCCTGCTTATTTCAATGAGAATGGGATGACTTAATTAATCATGGGATCAACAGTATGATGTAGAAGTGTAGTGTAAAGGTTAATTGAACTTGTGAAATTGTATGAACATACTCCTACGTCCGGAATCACCAGAGATCTTTATTGTGAAACAATATTCAATCGTATAGTTCCTTCAAGTGCAGCAACAATTTGAAATTAAACCAATTATCATCAATTCTAAGAAATTTGATCTCATCATATAAGAGCAAATCGAAGTTCACTCTAAATGTTGTAATCGTATACGTTAATTATTGATGGATATGAATTCGATAAGCTATTAGCTTGATAAGTTTCCTCTCATGAGCTTCAAGCTATAGAATTATGGTCTGTGTAAACAGGGTGTGATATTATATGGAAGATGATGAGCAGGAAAGCCAATGCTGCTCCCTGAACCACGTGTACTGTTTCGCAAGGGGAAATTGCTCTTACTAAGCCGCGTTAATGCCTTGCACAATGGCGAAGATCATAGCCTTTTCATACGCATCGGGAAAAATTGTATGGCTAAGAGAAAATGGGTACGTTATTCTAAGCCAACAAAGTTGGGTGGGAGAACGCTTCAGTAGGCATAAGGGCTTCCACGGAGAGGCTGCTATGAAAACAAGCGCTTTTTTGTTGTGTGTTGATTTGTAGCTTGCTCCTACGCCGCTTGAAAAATTCTTCACATGGCGTCAAATAAAATGCAATTCTAAAAATAAAATGAGGTTGTTTTCTATCAATCAGAACTTTGCACGAATGATAGGTGAGTTGAGATTATAGAGTACAATTAACAACTAGAGGATATGATTCGATACGAGTATTCAACTCATTCGATCGATGTGGATTCAGTAAATTGATGTTAGGCTTAGTTTATTACAGGTCGGAAAAAAGCATTCCAATTTCAATGTGTGATATTTTTGAAACTTATTCACATTTCTAGTGTGACTAGTAGGCTTGAGTCTAACATTACAATCGAACATTTTAAACTATTGACTATGACTATGAACTACAAACTATGACTATTAATGGTGATAAATTTCATCATTGAAGTTCAAAGTTTATGGTAGTATTGTGCACTGATTATAATGAGCAAAAACAATGCCCTTTACTCAAATTTTGAAAGCTCGCACCAAAATCATCCTATTCCATTGATAGACTGCAGCATTTTGTGATATTTTGTGGGCATTTTGAGGAATAATTATCTCTTATAAGAATAATTTGAGACACCTAACACAACAATAATCACACCGAAAATTGGAAATTAGTCACCTACAATTTTCAAAGAGAACAGGCTACTAATTCGTGTCACTTGATGCAAGAAATATGATATCAGTGCTTGAACTCCCACCTATAGGCCCACGCTGAAATTAATCTCCCATTAACTTTGAATATGTGATGATGATGTAATTTGCTAATGATGGAGAGTGAATGTAGAAGGAGAAAAGAGGGAGTGATATGGTGATATGGGGTGGAAAAGGGTGAAATCAGAGTGAATTCAATTGCCAAAATCTTTGTTTGACACGCACCGACCAGGGTGGGTCGTTTGATCCGTCCAACGTGGCTGGCTGCGGGCGGAGAGCAGATGTGATGAGCTTTGATCTGAATGGCCTCAGGCCACTGCAGCGAAGACAAGAGATTTACATCTCAAAAGTACACCTCAAGATCCGTCGCAACCCCTCCTTAGTCGTGTTTTACAAGCTCAACACCTTCTCTCGACATCATCACTCACCAAGCGACCCTCTTCACCCCAAGCATTGTTCAATTGTCTCACTCAAAGAAAAATGTATCTCATCACTCAAGGTGGCTTCATTATCCTCATAGTATTGCATCAAAACGAATACCCACTTTTTAAGCTACACTCCTCGTTTTAAATAATATTATAAAGGGTATTTCAGGAGGAATGACCAATACTTATGAGGCTGGTTCTTTACAACTAGTTGAGAAAAAGTTCCATTGTACATACCCCTTGCAACGCTCTTTCGACGATATAAGAATGATAGGAAATTGACATCTTCAAACATATATACATTTTTCAATTTTTCAGAGACATTATTCAGCTTCTCAAATCCTATGTGAAATTAGCTGAGAAATTCAGATCCAATACCTTAGTTCTAATGACATTCACATTGTGATCAGAATTCAAATTATTGGTGTATTTTTCTAACCTAGCTCTTTGCTGACTATGAATCATCAAATCAATCCTGGTACTTCATTGTGAAAGCTGGATTAAACTTCGGGAACTTTTGAAGTAATGGATCTGCCAGAAAAAATTGATTGATATCATTGCAACATTTTTCGTAAATATGTCCTGTTCTTATAATTGAGAATGAGAATGATAAGTGGGAGGATAAAATGATGTGCTTGTTGGAAATTTATAATGGAAAAAATGAGAAATAGCAATGGTGATTCTCTCATAAAATATGATTTTCCGTATTTAATAAATCAAAGACAAGCCTATTCTACATTCTGAAATTAAAAACTAGAGAGTTGAAGTATAATGATTATGTAGATTGAAGTTTCTTTCAAGAAGCCAACACTGTATACAGATAGAGTCGTATCCCTCTGAATTCAGAATAAAAAATTCCAAGTACTATACTGTTTTTTTAAAAAAATCTTCTCTCTGTAAAACGAATTGTGTTTATTGAGCTCATTGGATAGAAATGTTAGAATATTCATGGAGACAGCTGGATTATTGAAAGAGAAGATTATTTTGTGATCTTTAATGAAATAATATGAAATGTATTGGAATTAGAGGGTGTTGAATAAAAATACCTACTTGAATCATATACTTCGTGCTGTTCTGCCTTGTTGTTTATAGTTCAGTGTTGTTTGTATTGCGATGTGAAATTTTAGTAATTGAGTAACTATTGAAGGAAGAAATTACCAAGAAATATTCGCCGCAATATCCTCATGCAGAGTATCCAGGAATAGATGCAACCCGCTGTGCAATCAATTAAGGAACTTCCAGCCTCTCATCTGCCAGCGATGCGCAAGTAATTAATTATTGTGAAAGCTTTATGCTACTCGGGGAAGTGGACGAGAATCAGAGTCAATTTATTCTGTCATCGGAGTAATCAGTTGGGACCACTAGTTTACAATATTGAGCGGGAAGGTCTGAATTGAGATGAGTACAATTCTTATCCTCATTCAAGAGCACGTGTCCTCTTTTCAGGGTACACTCTTTGACGTCTTTGTTGAAGACAGATGTGAAAAGTTTCAGCAAAGACAATCTACTTCTAATAGATAAGTATTATAACAAATTGTTTAACTTACTTCCGGTAGATTAGCATTTATTTATTTAAACAATTTGACAAATATTACAGGCTGAAGCCTATTGCAACAAAAAATTACACATTGTAAATATTACACAGAATATTATATCAAATTGAGAAAAAAATCAATCAAACATAATGATTGATTGGAAATTAAAGATAAGTAATAATTGATGGAAATGAAAATAATAATAATAAAATAAATATTAACATAGTAACGAGAATCGCAGAAAAAACTGATATAAATAACTAATAGATCATAGATTGAGCTAAATCAAGAAAGCCGTACTGACTACTGAGTAGATATATATAGAGTCAAAACCGACTTGCATTGGTTTTAAACTTCCGAAAACAATAATATTCTCTTCTCCTCATTACTAGTATTATAATTCTGAATTTGTAATTAATCGTTTTATCTATTCGGAATTGGAAATTTGTGTTAAGCATAGAAGTGAACTTGAATTATAACCTTTATTATTTGTGATATTCCAATCAATTAGTAAGGCGTTTTGGACATATATGTCTGCGTTTTCACCGTCAGGTATAATTGTATCATATTAAATAAATAAATAAATAGCCACATTATACCTTGAAATCAAGCTCGATTAACCTAAAATACAATCAACTTATTTTTAATACTCATTTACAGCTTTTTCCAATTTATTATTCACTTCCATCGCCTTCTTTCATTTTGATTTTGAATTCAGTTTCTTGCGTTAAAACTATTTTGAGATGCATAAAAATGAGTCTTATCGTTTGTGACAGAACTTGACCAATTCTTTGAACTACTAAATCGGAAATAATTCCACTTTTGAATTAGGTGAAAATTCGATTCCTATTACAATTCCTTTTCCCATAGGGACATATTCCTTCATCATGGGAATGGAATTTTATATTTGGAATATCGTATCCCAAATAAAATACTAGTGACGTTTTCTTTCTCATCCAATTTCCTATTTATAATCTAACCAGCTCAACTCATTTTTGCGATTGCAATAATGGATAGGAAATTGGAATTGCCCTATAGTCTTGTTCAATTCCACTGCTACGAGAAAGGAACTAAGCTGAAAATAAACACTGCAATTTGAGACTGATGCAATGCCATCTACGCAATGAGTATTGGAATTATTCTTATCTGTTTTGGGAGATTGATGAGAGGCGTCAATAACATTGAATTTCATGAGAGAGAGTTTTTGAATCGCAACATTTCAAACATGCGTAAATTCAAGACTGGTGATCCATCACCACTGATAGACTGCAGCCTAAATGTGGAGATTACCTGCATTGACTTGCGATTAGAAATGGATGTTGCTTCTACTGCATTATTACAGAATTGCATGAGAGGAGAAATGGAACAGGGGTAGTAATCACTTAAACATCCAGGTAGAGAATTCAACAGTATGTACGAGTACACTACATTTCTACAGATTCATCGCGTCTCATTCACGCTACTGAATTGATCTTCGATTAAGTAGGCCTATTGGATGAAATTTTATATACCTACCGTATGGAATCATATAATTGAAATATATATTTTGTATTCATGGAGGTCGATTAATCATTCCGTTGTAATAGAGTTATTTGTAGCTGAATAATTCCATCCCTATCGATTTCTGGCGAGATTTATGATACATGATTTTTCGTGCAAATTCAGCTGCAGCAGACTTCAGAGCCAACAGGTAATTTTGATCACCTCAATCAAATGGGAGATGTGAGTCAATGTTGCTTGGCGTGGGAAGCTTAATTGCTTTGATGATAATTCTGATGTGGGGGAATCCAAGTACCACAGGATAGAGCCACTACGAATATAAATGAACATAGATTCCATTTTGAAGTTTCAAACTCTTTGATAAAAATTGTACGTTCAAGATTTTTTTCAGTGATTTGAAATTCGTGTTCTCACACAGATACAAATAAAGATCCATTGAAGTAACTTTTCCACTCAAACTCTATATTACAATGATATAATATTTTCCATATTTGATATTTTGGATGTTCAGAATGTCAAACCCTGAGAAGAAGAATAGAGAAATAGAGTAGTATTGTGTAACATGAAACATTATCAGGATGATATTTTCTAGTGAGAAAAGCATTTCCATCAATAGAACAAAGTCGCTTAGTTGATCGTCGAAGTATGAAAGATAAAAAGCGAAGAATTGAGCAGGTACACAAAAATATTATTATTTTGTATAGAATAAAATATGACAAGATATTCGCTCGCAGTGCTGCAGCATGCTAGTACCGAAGTGAGAGGAAGCTCAAAGCATGTGCTGCAATGAGTTTCTGAATGACAAAGATTGGAACATGGTTTCAATAAAGTTTTCCCAAAAAATTCCTTCACTTTACAACCCCTACATGTCTCTCTGATCGTCTATAATGCAGAATCAATTCCTTTCTTTCTCTCCCCCTCTTCCATCTACAAAGGGTTAGACTTCACTGCTACACAAGTACACAGATTGATATTAATATTTTCATGAAACTCTTTCATCCACTTTGCTCGGATATTAATAATACAAAATTAGATTTGGAAGACCTCTCTCAGTGTTATAGTTAATTTCTCCGAGGGGGGGAAATAAATTAGAATCCTTTCCATTCTTTGAAGATTCTCATCAGAATCAATCGTGTCACTTGATAATTTGATGGGTATTGTTCGATACTCTAATTTCAGTAAGGTGAAAGCGAGGTCAAAGCTCCATCTTCGCTTATTAGAAATTCCTCGCCTCGTTAGTCTCAGCTCAACTATTCCCTACAAAATCGATGCAAAATGATGTATATGCGTGTGATTAAACTATGCTCATACTCTGTGCCTTCATCATTGTAATCTCCAAAGATTGAGGAATTCTATGAACTTCAAACTACTATGAATCTTCATTCTTATCATAACTTGATAACGACACCATCAGTGTTCGACACGAATGATGCGTTAATTTTATCTAATACCACCCTCAGTAACAATAGATTATACTACAAGTTAAAACTATACTCTCATAGCTGCTATGATGAAGCAGTGTGATAACTGAGCTCTTGTGGAATGTTAAACCTACACCATCATCATCCCACTGTAGACTGTACTCGTATTATTCTACGAAAGACAACAATTCTACTGATTCTTGAAATGACAAGAGCTTTCATGCCCTTGCCTCATACAGTAAACAATAATGTAAAAGGTCAGACGACTAAAAAAAATTACTCACATTTATTTTTCTATAAATAATATTATTCGAGAGTTAAAAAATACTGAACATGAATATATATAGGGCATAAATACACATGATGACGTGATCGTAAAGTCGCGCAACCCAATTTTTGAAGCCGTGTAGGAAAGACAGGTAAGTTTGTAAAGTTTGATTTGGGTGTGGAAATTTTTCGTCCAGTAGTACAGCAGGTAACAGCACTGCTAGATCACCCCAACGGGCGACAATTAGCCAGAAATTAGTTTGTTCAGTTCGAACCGCAATGTCTTTTAAGCAAGAAAAAAGTGTTTCTATCGTTTTGAGTAACTGTGAACCAAAATCCTACAAAACGCGCCAAGAACCTTTCTCCAATGCTTTTCCAGATGCTAATGTACCAAACAAATCGAACATATGTCGTCTGTTTCATCGTTTTTGGGATACAGGTAGCGTGAATCACCGTACCGGCCGACCAAGTGTTTTGACTGATGACAGTTTGCAGACGATAAGTTAGATCCGTCTCATTCTTAAAAAAACTTTCTACCCAGACTGGACTGTATTATAGGAGTTCTCATGAAGCCACTAAGTTATCAAAATTACATCTCTACCAGATTAAGTAACACATCATCTCCAAGAGCCAGATAAGGAGAAACGGTTGCGGTATTGTCATTGGTTTACAAATTACATTCGAAATGACATATCTGTTCTCGACAAAGTTTTTTCAGCGATGAAACTTGGTTTCAGTGGATATGTCAATAGTCAAAATTCCAGGATATGGTCTGCAGAGAATCCACATGAATTCTATGAACAGTCATTACATTCTCGAAAAATTGGGGTGTGGTGTGTTGTATCTCGTCGGTGAACTGATCTTTTCAACGGAGACAATCACAGCAGAACGTTAAGAAATAATCACTTGTATATCATATGTTTGTATAAACTTTGGAAGAAAAATCAAGTAGCCTATACATTAAAGCTTTCTGAGACTGTTTTCATTTTGGGTTGCGCGACTTTACGATCGCCCTACTATCTATTGAGTCTATGAAAATAAATCTATCAAATACTCGTTCTTATGTTGAGTTTTACAGAAAGAGACATTTCAATTTCAATTTGAGCTTCTGTGCAGTGTCTCCTTTCCTGTAAAGAGACAATTCATATTCATTCGATTCTAACGAAGCAAATATTGTGGAGAAATTCATTTCGTTTTGACTAGACTCTTACCGCGAATAAATAAAATTTTCTATCCAACTATGTTATTTGAAGAAAATTATTGCTTCAGTCAGAAAAGGAATTTTATAATAAACTAGCCGGCAGGCTCGCTTCGCTCGCCTTCTTCGCCTAGCCAGGGGGCGCCCCCTGGACCCCCGGCTGTATCGGCAGTGTAAGTGAGTCAAGCAGGCTCCCTTATTCGCTCGCCTGCAAAACCTCTGTCAGTGTAAGCTGAGACAAACAGACTCGCTTCGCTCGCCTTCAAATTCCGTTCAGAAGGGATTTGAAATTTATTGAACATTTCTAGACCTAATCTGGACCAGTTTAGCAAATTTCAACATTTTTTGCCAATTGGTTCTCGAAACATTAAAAATCCCGAAAATATTCTGAAAAGTAGTAGAAAGCTGTTATTGAGCGTAACCTTGGGAAGTATATCGGACATAGTTTGAAACTTGATTCAATATTTTCTAAATTAGCCCATCCATGATATCGCTGAACCATTGAATTTTCAGTAAGGATTGGTCGTATCAAGGCGGAAAATACGCAATCCGCAATACATTTAATATTTTGAAAAAGTGATTCCTGGTGTACTCTTGAACGGATTTCAAAAATATTCTAACACAACATTTCTTGACTTTATCTGAACCTGTCCACAAAATATCAACTTTTTCTACCGATTGGTTCTCGAGAAAATAGGAAAACGCTGAAAAACTATAGAAAAACTCAATTATTTGGCGTCAAATCAAATCAAATAAAATATTTTTATTTCCGTAAATAAGCATCATTAAAACAGTAATGAAACGATCTTGTCATTCAAATTGAAATAAACAATAACACATGATAGAGATTACAACAAAAAAGTGATTAGTATTATTAATTGAAATAATATCTTTAAACTGTATAATACAAGTGAATCTTTACAGGAAAAGTGTCTACATAGGTATTAAACCTGTGCGTAGACACGAGTTGATATAATGTTTTCAGTTTACGGTAGATTCAATTCGATTTAGTAAGTTATTCTCATTTTCCATTATTTTTTATGTTCGTTTAGCAAATTAATTCTAGTGTTGACGGATTTCCTAACCGCGACGGTCAAGGTGGTAATTGAGGCAAGTTACAGCGAATGAGATAATTAGAAGTGTGATTAAATTGAAGATTTTAGCAATATGAGCTTTCAAATAAGTAGTAGGATCGATCACCTGTAGCTCGACACGATGATCGCTTCTGTCATTTCCCTTCCTATTACCCTCAGCCAATCAGATATAATTTTTTTGTAAACTTTAATATTATGGACAACTTTCAAATGTGGAGGAATATTTCTATAAAGAATTTGAGCTATATAGTATGAATTAGTGACGGAAAACGTTCTAAATAATCTGTCAGTATGGATTGTGTATGTTTGTGTGCTCCGGGTATTGTAATCATGATTATAAGAGACAAATATATTTTCAGCGTGTTTATGAATGTGTATGAGTAAAGTCTTCACAAATAGCTGTCTCAAGTTCAAAACATTAAAAACACTGAAAAGGTCATCTGTAGGGTACCTTCGACCCTTCCCAAGAGCTGCTTTTATCACGGATTTTTGGATGATATTCAATGGTTCAAGAATAGATCTATATGCTCCCAACAAGCTATTATTCCCCCCATAAACAATGATTGACAGTAGGCAAAGTAGCACAATTTAAGTTCATTCAGGTTTAGTATTTCATAAAGTTGTCTGAAAACGTATATAAACTTCCTCATTTTATTTCTCAAGTATTCTACATGTGCTAACCAGTTCATAGAGCTGTTGAAAAAAATTCCCAAGTACTTATAAGAGCTAACTTTAGAGATGCTTCCACATTGACAGTTTCTTGAGCTTGTATCGCCACATGAGTGTAACTTCAAGCTATCTATCTGCATATTGAGGTTGGATCTCAATGCTATCGGCATAAATTTAGTTTTTGCAATATTTATTGTGAGTGCGTTCTGATCAAACCATTTTTTCACCAGTGAGAGATCCCTTGTAACCGTCTCAACCACCTCTTTCCAATTTGGACCATTAAACAAAATAGCTGTATCGTCGGCAAATAAGTAAAGTTTACCCGTTATATCAACATTAGCTAAGTTGTTGATGTAAATGAGGAATAGGATCGGGCCCAATGTGCTGCCTTGCACCACCCCATAATCTATAGGCAACTCATTGCTTTCAACCCCATTGACATCAACAACCTGCCTTCTCTCAGACAGATAACTTGAAAACCATTTGTATGCATTTCCTCTAACACTGATCAATTTCAGCTGTTTTAATAATTTTTCTCTGTTCAAGGAGTCGAACGCTTTTGCTACGTCTAAAAAGACTAAAAGACCTCGCTTGTTATTATTTATGAAATTGTTTACATCTCTATTGATATTAAAGAGAGCATCATTTATATTCTTATACTTCCTGAACCCATATTAATAATTTGTCATAATTTCATTGCTCTCCAAATAAAAACTAAGCTGCTCCTTAACAACCTTCTCAATTATTTTAGAAAAAACACTTAGCAATGAGATAGGTCTGTAATTACTTTTTATTGTTTGCTTCAGATGATTTGTATAAAGGAAAAACTTCAGCTTTTTTATAAACAGAGGGGCAAACACCAGAAACTATACTTAAATTGACAATATGTAGCATAGGCTTCACAAAAATATGAGCATTATCTTTCAGGAGGGAAGCTGAAATGCCATCACACCCAGGGGCACAGCCACCTCGTAAGCTGCTGATATGTCTTAGAATATCCTCTTCTGTTACTGCATTGAGAATGAAAGTAGAATTTACAGCATAATTTTGATCGTCTACTACCAAGGGTCCGCTTGAATCAATAGCATTTGCAAGATTTTGACCAACATTAGAAAAATATTGGTTGAACTCATTAGCCACCTCTAGCAGAACGTTTTCATTGATTTCTGAATAACTTTTATTTGTATATTTAACAATAGACAATTTGTCTTTAAATTTAATTCTTCCTGCTATTTCATTCAAAATTCCCCAAAACTTACGTGGGTTGTCCTCACAATCATTCATTTTCTGCCTGTAGTATTGTTGTTTTTGATATTTTATTAAACTAGTTAATCTATTCATGTAGGATTTGAAATAATTTTTGAGTTCTGTGTTGAAGGGTTGTTCAATAACTAATTTACTTAATTTATCTCTTTTCCTTATACATCTTATTATGCTGATAGAGATCCATGGTTTAAGTTTATTTAATCTATTTTTATGAGAATTTAGTTTATATGAATCGTGGATAATTGTTTTAATAATATTTTCAAAATTTGATGCGCTTCATTGACATCGGTAGTCTGCAGAACAGACTGCCAGTCTTGCACTCTCAAAAGTGACGTGAAAGTTGATTTATCTAAGTAATTATGAGTGTTAGAACTATTGTTTGTATTTTTAATATCAATTCCTTAAGCGTATCCTTATGAAGTTTCAAAAATTCTTTCTTAGCACGCGTCTAAGCATCCAACTGAACATGCGTGCTAAATTTGAACGCTTTCAATGGATTTTTAGTTCTGGTGATGAATGATTGAATGAATCAGTGCCATTTCGCTTTTATATATAAGAACTAGCCGGCAGGTTCGCTTCGCTCGCCTTCTCCGCCTAGTCCCCCGGACCCCCCACAGTATAGGCAGTGTAAGTGGGTCAAACAGACTCGCTTCGCTCGCCTGCCAAAACCTCTGTCAGTGTCAGCTAAGACAAAATTCTGTACAGAAGGGATTCGAAATTTATTGAGCACAGCATTTCTACACCTAATCTGGACCTGTTTACCTGATTTCAACATTTTCTGCCAATTTGTTCTAGAAAAATTCCGAAAATTCCAAATAATAGTAAAACGCTAATATTAAGCTTAACCTTGGGAAGTATATCGGACATAGTTTGAAACTTGATTCAATATCTTCTAAATAACTTCATCTATAATCTCGCTGAACCATTGAATTTACAGTTAGGATGTGTCACATCAAGGCAGAAGATATGCAACCCGCAACACATCTACAAGTTTGAAAACCTGATTACTGGCGTAATCTTGAACGGATTGCAAAAATATTTCAACACAACATTTCTAGACCTTATCCGAACCTGTCCACCAAATATCAACATTTTCTACCGATTGGTTCTCGAAAAAATGAGGAAAACGCCGAAAAACTCTAGAAAAACTTAATTATTTGGCGTATCTTTATGAATTTTCAAGAAATCTTCCTTAGCGCGCGTCTAAACGTCCAACTGAACATGCCTGCCAAATTTGAACGCATTCGCTTTAGTGGATTTTTAGTTCTGATGATGAATTAATGAGTCAGTACCATTTCGCTTTTATATATAGAGATAAGCAATGATCCAGATAATGGATTTATGTATACATTATACATTTTAATATTATATCATACATGTACTTATAAAATAATACTCATTTATTTGAGTTGAATGTATTTTCACTTTTTAGCGATTGAACTATTAAAAACTATCCCACATTGAAATTGTGTGATCCTATCACAATGAATCTTTCAATTACACCCTTCGAATCTCACTAGAATGAACAAGCCGTTATAAATATTCTTCGATAATCACCATTTTTTGTTATCGGGGATAGAAAACGAAATTGAATTTTTCGTAACAGAGTTTTACGGAACGAAATGGAAAGAAGAGAATTTTCAAAATACAGTTATACAATTGGTAACTTGGAAAATTCACCTTGATTCATTACTGTCAAGTAGATGATAATATGGTGTGGGAACAGTAATTATATATCATTCTACGGCTTTGTTGAGGTTATATTTTTGTAACGTGCTGGCAGTATCGCAAATTGCGGTAATTACAGGGAGAGCGAAAGGGTCTATTTATTAGTAGGCTGTAAATAACACTGCTGAGGAAAGCTCTGAAAGCACTCGAATAGAACACTGTGAAACCTCTTCTTCTGATCATTCTGCTGAAAGAGGTTGGTTGAAAAATGCAGACAGACAAGCAAATAATCCCTTCTTTATAACCTAAGAAGTGTTAAGATTGGATAATAAAAATTTAAGTAGGCTTGTATGTTACTGGATAACTCACACAATGTACAAATAACGTTTGCACATAAATGTAGGGGTAAGATCCAGAAAGCTTCTCCAAGTTCACTTTACATCGATGTGCAGTATAGGCCTACCAATGATAAATCTGTTAGCCAACACAATTAAAACAGTCGAATGTCAAAAACAAATATTGAATAATCATTGATAACCATTATGATCTATCAGTTCTATAATAATGCAGTGAATCATGATTGGTATCAGTGTAAGATATAGTAGAGATTTCGATAGTTCTAGATAAAATACGTAAGTTATACTCAAGGTGTATAGAATATCATCCGCAATGAATATATAAAAATAAATAGTAGTCTACTATTCCGTACACCTTGGATAAAATCTGCTCCCTCGGAGAAGCTAAGATAACACTGATCGTTTTATTCATAATGACTGTATTGAAATTGATCACCTAGGCTACACTTTCCAATAACACTAATCAACTATTTTAAACTATCACTATAGCACCTAACTATTTGGTCACTGATTTAAAACTAATTAATTACTATTTGATCACAGATTTAACACTCATTGAACACACAGGATCACTATTATTCACAAGATTAAACTCTTTGTAAGATAAAGTTAATCATCGATAGGAAGTATACAAGAAGATGATTCAAGGTTGGCAGCTCTGCTGTCAAATCTGGGAAGTATCAAGAATATCACGAAGCATCATGTATATCTGGAAAACTACAACTGAAAATATATTTAGTCAGACATTTTTTCAACAAACACCCTGAGTGAGTTTCCTGCCTATTTCTCACTGTACCATGTTCGATCGATGGAAATTAATTATCAATCTTCAACCATGTGGAACTCTATTCCATTCTCAGAACTTGTATTTGAAACCCTGGATTCGCTTTGGTTGCAAAACGCCAAGTTAGATGGAAATGGTTTTGGGTTAGTAAACGTACCAGAGTCCTGGATGAAGATTAGTGTTTGACTTCAATTGAGACCTCCACTGTCCTTAGCAGGCAGAGATGCTCTGCCATGTAGGGAGTTTCATTGTCCAATGTCATTTACTGGATCACTGAACTTTGTGAAGAGCTGACCAGATAAACACTTCACGTAATCAAGGACTTTACCAATTTCATATAATTTGATGAACTTTCATTCCTCACTAGCATGGATTGCGATAGGGGATCTTCTTTATTGTTTTTTTTTATTAAATTATTCAAAAACATAGAATATATAGACCTAATATCATCAGATAATATATAGATATGGAAACAACAGGCTTTTTCAGCCAAAACCTTTTCCCGATTCAAAAAACAAAATTCTTCCAACAATAATAGAGAAGGCACCACTGTGACTTGTATAAATGTTACATTGAAGGAAATCATTGATCAATAACTAAATATAGTTCTTCAATTTTATTAATATACAATTTAACATAAATTCAAAGAATACTAATGTGGCGGTGTTATAGAACTGACCATAATTGTCGCATATCAAAGTATTCCTGGACACGAGGACCATCTCCCTTATACACAAAGATTCACGTTTACAGTATAGGCCTAATATTACAATCCCATCCAATAAAAGTACAATCATGTGTGAGAAGAGTGTAGGATATAGACATATATTTCCACTTTTCTCATACATGAGAGAAATTGAAAAATGTATGAATAAAAAGTATGAAGAAAATATTTTTAGATTCACCTCTAGCTTTTCTAGCTCTATGGATCGCTCTGCCATATCAGAGAGATTTTGAGGGCTCAATGATGGGTGAAATCTGAATTCCGACGCTACTTAGAAGCTGCTTCAGTTAACACTCTTGAGCTCCAGCATAGGAAACAATCTCCAGCAAGAACTTCGAGCTAATACATATTCAAGCAAGAACAAACTTTATCAAACAAGCATCATTCAAAATAGTATTTTGGTGGAAGGAGTTTTAACTCGATAAAGAGATGAGACGTGATCGATGTTGTATTCACTAGATTGACAATCTAGTTGTTGAGGTTGTTTGATGTGCGCAAGTAAAGATTAACTATGAGATTTCAACGTTGTTTAAGCTCTTGTTAATTATTTAGACTGTTCTCAAGTTCCGAAGTAAAAGTTACATTACATTTTCATCGACAGCAGGTGATGAATCAATTTAACTTAAAACTTCCAAAGCCAGCAGCTGGCAGCTTCAAATACTTGGAGAGAGTTTTCTTCTATTGTCGTAGCCTCTTCTTCTGAACATGATCAAGCCATAATTCTCCATCTAGTAGACTAATAGAAAGTTACGGTGTAAAGTTAAATGATAGAGTGTTAATTCCAAGCATTGAGCCTCAAGCGTTATAACAATACATTCTCCAAGCAGATTTTCACATATAATTAAGATAATTATCAAGGATAATGAATTAATGATAATGAAGCCAAACCAATCCCTCCAGGTGGAAATATTGTAGTTCTCGTTCTATGGTGATTTTTACTATTTGGTGATATGATGCCGATGCACAATAATTTGATGAAACTGTTCTGAATACCGAAGGTTGTGACGTGCACCTCCATCGGACTATAAGCCCTACGTTGGTGAGCCAAACTATGTGAGGGGGTTTTTAATGGACTCCATGGATGTATCTATGTGTATGATTGAGGTATATTCAGAATTAATAGGAAAATAATGAACGATATTGAGACTCAATCTACCGTGCCTGTTCTCACCTCCAAGTAGAGCTGATGCCCCCTGGACAACAGTCACAGGCTTGGGCCGTAGGTCGATATTCCACCTCTTCATCCACTGACAGATATTAGGCACTTCGGCGGCCGGCTATCACAATATGTATGTGTTTCCCATAGGAAGTAAAGCCGGCAACCATACACAGGGCCCACACCATATTTAGATTAACAGATCTCATTGGACGAACTTCAATGAGTTTGACTTGAGCTATCACTCACTGTTAGTGTCTAATACTATCAGTAGGGTGTCCAAGAAATCCAGAGACACATATGCATATCATATGTATAAATAATAATAATTTAAGATGATGAGAAACTCAGCACTTTGACTTTCAATATCCAGTTTGCAAATAAAGTGAAAAAGAAACAAAAAACACGATGCCAGGAATAATCTAGAAGCAGAATGAAAACTTCCGAATATTTACTGAACTAATTAATAATCCAGAAAATACTGATCAACATTCATCCAGCTTAAACAAACGTGTCACATCCTGTATGTACAAGAACATAGGCGGCTTGCTTGGAATGATATTCATTGGTGTGGAAATTCACCATTAAACTAGAATGATTACATAGTTAGTTCTTGAAATACTAATATTAGAATTAATATTTCATGAACTAGCCTCAGGTGTATTAGTTGGAAAAATAATTAAGCAGGTTGAAGATACTGATGGAGTATATTCTCCGGTAACAAATACATAATAAAGAAAATGATTAATAAATTATAAAATTTAAGAATTGAACAAGATATATGAATATTGAGTATAAGCATTTATATAATTACTCCGTCAAGAGAGTCCATCCACGTGGGTTCGTGCTAATCCTGGGCAAATTTAGAGAATCATATCTTAAATTAATATACATATTTTGCGCATTTGAATATTTAAATTTCCCCCAAATAATGATTTATTTGTTATAACGGTCGCACTTCGCAGACCAGAGCTCTGGGATTTTTTACTTTTCGATGCACAATTGTACGGAGTTATGCAGAAAGGAACCAACCCACAATCAGCTACTTTTGAGATATTGCGTACCAAAGATGAAACTGCAATAATACCTTCCA
This sequence comes from Sogatella furcifera, assembly GCA_017141385.1. Lineage (NCBI taxonomy): Eukaryota > Metazoa > Arthropoda > Insecta > Hemiptera > Delphacidae > Sogatella > Sogatella furcifera. The sequence goes on from CM029547.1 coordinate 32,919,265, forward strand.
TTTTATTATCCATTAAGATATTCTGATTTTGAGAACGTATATGTGCTCTTAATATCATAAACTAGATATTTATATACAAAAAAAGCGTTGATTTCCCATTTTATGGCATTTATGTGGGTTGGTTCCTTTCTGCAAAAAACACATCCTACTTTATGAGTTATGCAGAAAGGAACCAACCCACATAATTGCCATTGGAACCAGACTAAAATTTCTGTTTTTCCAGAGAAAAAGAATCATATGAGGCTAATTTTTTCACTCATGGATTAATATTATAGAGGAAAGTGTTCTGTCAAAATTCCCCACCCCCACCCATCTTGCTATCCCCTCTGCACCCCTCAAAGTTTCCATTTTTAAGGGTGTCTTACATTGAATGTATCTCAGAACTCATTGGAAATAAGAAATCAACTTTTTTCTCATTTTTCAGTAAATTGAATTCTCTTTATTTTATGTCTCACCATCTCATTGTAGCTCCTGCGGTTCAAAAGTTATATACATGGAAGAATGTATGAGGGATTCCCAATATTTCTGCATAAAATTTTGATTATCTCCTAAATGAAAGTTTACAGGATGATTCTACTGGAAACTTGAAACTTGTCTCTTATGAAACTTGAAAAACTTTTCAAGACCTACATTTTGAATGATAGAAACATGTATTTTTCTGAAATTCAACGTAAGTGTAAGTCAGTTAATAAATGAAAAGCGCTATCTCAGAAGCGCTTGGCGGATAGCCTGATATTATGATCTATCAAGTGAGTACTAAAATACCCCTTTTAATTCATCAAATTTGGAAATAATGCATTTGGGGAAATTATATGGAGTTGATTTTCTTTCCATTTATAACTAGCATGTTGGCAAGTGTCCTGTCTGAAGTCCCCACACTACCGCTCTTATTCAAGAATTCATATATCACATGTGTCTTGGTACTCTATAGAGATAAATAGTTGAACTTTGTATCATTATTCAATGAATTCAATTGGCTTCAACTCAAAATATATGTTTCTATTATTTGTGAAGTGAATATATTAAAATTCTCTAAATGTTTCGTATTAGACATTTCCCAGTTTACTTTTCTTAGGGAAAGAATGAAATTTTTAGGCAGAAGTCTGTACCTATGTGGGCTTCCATCATACTTCCATGCAAATAACTCCTGAACCACATGAGCTATAGTGAAATGGTGGAGACATAAAACAAAGTAAATTTAATTTTCTAAATAATGAGGAGAATTTCAATATATTATCTTTGATGGTTGCTGAGATACATTCAATGAAAGAAATCCGTGGAAATGGAAACTTTGATGGGTGCAGAGGGGGTAGAAAGATGAGGGGGGGGGGTAAATTTTGACAGAACATTTCTCTTTATAATATTAATCCATGAGTAGAAAAATTAGCCTCATGTGATTTTTTTTCTCTGAAAAAACAAAAAAATTTAGTCTGGTTCCTATGGCAATTATGTGGGTTGGTTCCTTTCTGCATAACACATAAAGTAGGATATTTGTTTTGCAGAAAGGAACCAACCCACATAATTGCCATAAGAGTTGATTCCAGTGATTTTTTTCATCCAGAACATTTATCTAGGGGTTTATTAACCTGAATATTGAAAAATCCAATTTTTTTATTTTTGTGGATTGGTTCCTTTCTGCATAACTACGTCCATATTAATCGAGGTAAATTCCAACATTCACTCACGTGTTCCTTTTTTTCGGAGACAAGTCCAATGCGGCGTGGAAAGGTCAAAATCCTGGCTTTTGACTCAATGTAGACCCTCTATAGAATGGATCAATTTGATGCAGCCATCTCGCGTTGGTAGGATTTAACTTTTCAATGTGGATAAATTTAAAATTGAAAAAAAAATTTACTGGCCACTAACAGCCTTTTGAAATCACTAACAGGTCAAAATCTGGTCCATGCTGGTCAACGGGCAGTCGAGAAGTGAGAATGAGTCTTCCGTTGTAGATTCTGACCAGCAGAATTGACCCGCACCCAGAAGGCCGTGCGATGGATAAATCCCGCAGCGGGGAATTTAAATTAGTATTTGTAATTTCAATTATTGTAACAATATTCGACGAGATACAAATCATCCACAGTGTACATACAAAAACCTTAGCCCTAAAGCGTTCAATAAATCGCTAAATTTGATATAAGTTGATTTAAATTTCTTATAATCCTACAAAATACTTAGCCTAGTTTGAATAGAGTGCTCAATAAGGGCTGCCTAGGTTAATTCATTAAAGCTTAAGAAAATTAGAAATTCTGGTCTTGAAGAGACAATATTATTAACAATAAATACATAATACATGAATACGAAAGCATAGATATTAGGAGCAAGATAAATTGACTTTGCAACAGGTATAGGCAAGATATATTGGCACAATGATAAATATAACTTAAATTTAATCATGTACAAGGTATCAGTTTAAGCTCAGATAAATACAAATAACAACGAATAATCACATATGAGGGTAACTTTATAAATAAATAGATTATAATAAATCTCCAAAGTGTCAGAGTTGGTACAAGACTTGACAGTGCAAGCAAATTGCCGGTAAACAGCTGTTTAAGACAGTAAACAAATGATCTAGGTTAGGATGTCACTAGAAGCTAAATCAAGAAGTAATTTACTACAAAATTAAATTAAATTAGCCCATCAAATTCCAAATATAGGGATTTGCAGATCGAGACGTTGCGCTCAGTTCTTATCACAAAGATAACGGTACGAGATTAGCGGCAGTAACGGCTAAGTAAGTACAGAAAAAATAGAGTCTACGGTGTATTAAAAAACAATGATTTTTGGTACCGTCACAAGGTCTATGAATGTGATGAAATAGTTTCAATGTAATTTAATCAAATAGTCCATACTATCAATAGGTCAATGAATAAAGACCATTTAAGATATGGGATAATGAGTGCTTCGTATATGAAACTAGCCGGCAGGCTAGCTTCATTCGCCTTCTCCGCCTAGTTAGGGGGCTCCGCCCCCTGGACCCCCTACAGTATCGGCAGTGTAAGTGAGTGCAATCTGAGCTCGCTTCGCTCGCCTGCGGATTATGTTCAGAAGGGATTCGAAATTTATTGAACACAGCATTTCCAGACCTAATCTGGACCTATTTACCGAATTTGAACATTTTCTGCCAATTTGTTCTTGAAAAATCTCAAAAAAAACTCCGAAAAATCCGTTTAAAAAATCCAAAAATCCGTTAAAAAAATTTTAAACGCTAATGTTGGTGAGCGTAATCTTGGGAAGTACATCGGACATAGTTTGAAACTTGATTCAATATCTTCTAAATTATTTTATCTATGATCTCGCTGAACCATTCAATTTCCAGTAAGGATTGGTTGTATCAAGGCGGAAGATAAGCCTCAAGAAGTGATTACTGGCGTACTCTTGAACGGATTTCAAAAATATTTCAACACAACATTTCTAGACCTTATCTGAACCTGCCCATCAAATATCAACATTTTCAATATCAAATGTTGATTTTCTACCGATTGGTTCTCGAAAAAATAAGATAACGCTGAAAAACTGTAGAAAAACTCAAATATCTGGCATATCCTTATGAAGTTTCAAAAATCCTTTCTTAGCGAGCGTCTAAACGTCCAACTGAATATGCCTGCCAAATTTGAACGCATTCGCTTCAGTCGATTTTTAGTTCTGTTGATGAATGAATGAATCAGTCAGTCAGTCAGTCAGTGCCATTTCGCTTTTATAGATATATAGATTGGTAGTAAAATTCTTGACTGCTAATCTTATAAGAATCTTCTTGAAAAAAAAAAGATTTTGAATCACAATTTTTGTAACAGCTTCAAATAATCACAATTGAATCGACAATCAAACCAGTACATAAGAACATGGCATACAATGCCAGTTCATATTCGATTTAATTCGAAAATATTGATCAATATCGAGTGGGGAATGATAAATTCAATATTGTAAATAGAATAACTTCAGTTGACTTCCAAGTTTCATGATCAATTTATCATAGCTCCTCTTTAGTATATAATTACTCAAAAACTGAGTTCACTCCTTCTAAGCAGAATAGCTATTCATGTATTAAGAGTGTAATGCGCGACTTTATCGCTCGCGCAAAACAGTTATCACGCGATGCGTAGCGGAGCGTGATAATTTTGCAAGAGCGATAAAGAAACATTACGCGCGAATTACATACAATATTTTCTCTACAACTGCACGAACCTGTTAATCTACAGTTTTTTCAGTCCTCAAATACTGCAAACTATTAAATTACTCTTGTTTAATCACCTGTACAGGTACAATCAGACATTGTCGACTTTTGTTAGGTTATGTTATGACTCCACCTCACCTACTTTTGGCAAACGATGATCAGCTGATTAGCGAGCGTAAAGTAACTCTACTGCTCATGCGCAGTTGCTTAGCAAGCTAAAGGAATTCTACTGCGCATGCGCAGATGGTTAGCGAGCGTAATGAAGTTTCTCCTCAGAAATGGGCTTCTTTACAAGCATAATTCAGCTGGTAAAATCTTTTTTATGCGCAGTTGTAGAAAAACTATTTCCTATTATATTTCTGTGCGAATTAATAATAATTGTACTGCATAATGCAGTTGCCCTTGTATTTAGTTTTTTTGTTTTGTTTAAGTGGGTGATAGATTTTACCGTAGAGTAGCTGTTTTTTCACTGTTAATCATTTTGAAAATTGAGTCCATTCTTAAAAAAATTAATATTATGAAGTTTTCACATGAGAAAATGAATCACTACGTTATTCGATGAGACATTTTAGTGATTTGTGAGTCCTTTCTATGAATTTTCATGATAATATTATTTGTCAAACATCTAACAGGAAAAAATTCATTTTATAATATAAGCAAATTAATAGAGTCACTATTTTTCCAGCTAGGAGATCAAGTATACAAATTGAAAAACGATTACAAAGCTGAACATTGAAAAGTGGAAGAGTCATGTTGGTTCTTTGTGGCAAAGTATTGAAATAGAACGGCTTGTCAATTTGTGATTCAAAGTGTTGCGTGATGAAAATTTGGTGGCTGCCGACCAATTGAATGTTCGCATGTAGGCTACTGCCATTCTGTTTCGATGGATGAGGGGTAGGAGGGTGGTGAGAGGACAGGGTACGAGGTATAGGTGTAAGCGTGTTGCCGCTCAACGTAATTGATATACATTAGACCAAATTGCCACCGGGAAAGTGCAATTGTAGGAAGAAAAAGGACATCGCTCTTGTATGCTGATACAGTGTGGACTCCATCACCTCTCTATTCCAACTGTTCAATCACACTTCAATTTTATGTAGTGGCTTCAACAAACAGCATGATTGCTCTCACCTGTTCCTGTTTGTAATTTATATTTGCTCCATTCATTCACCATCGATTTGTTCCTGCCACTGTTGTTATTGCTAGATTTCGATGTCCCCAACAGAGTAGAGCTCTGGTCTCGAAATTTTCACCAGTAAATTCTTGACCTCATGTTGAAATTTTGCCTTTCAACCAATCGCCATTCTCAATTCAAGAGGATTTCAGGTAAGAATATCCAGAAGAGATCCAATCAAATAAAAATAAGATTGCGAGAAAAGAAAAATAAGAATAAGAGATTCGATTGAAATAAGATTTCAACTGGAATTCTAAGCCGATCATGACCTGAAATTCAATTTTCTAACATCAGAATAGTCAGATTGAATTCTGTATCAGGGATGGAAGTGGAGAGAACCACCAGTTATGGAGAATATATATATTATCTTAGTTTATTATCTCTTCAATATTGGAATAATTCATTTTTTCGAAAAAGGTTATAGAACACAGTGCTAGAATCCTGGAACTTGATTTGATATTCATTCTTATCAGCGATTTGTTATTGGCCTCCCACTAGTATTGATGAACTGCAAAGATATCGCAATTTTAGGCACTACTGAGTATCTGGGGATCAAAACCCCTTATTTTTGAGCATGATGAAAATAATGATTCTGTTGTCACATTTTCCTCATTTGGACATCAGGGTGCCTGATGAAAACACTCTACTACAATTCGCTGTAGTTTTCTGAATACATGATGAGTGAAGATGGAACATAGGCTATACAATTTGACAACACAGTTTGAAAATAGAGACCGGATTAACAAGTCATACGTTCCTTGCTTGAGGAAACTATGACTACAAAATCATGCTTTCAAAGTAATTTTCAACAACTCACCAGCTCAAGGTGCTCTGAGTACTCAATAATGCTTGAAATCTAATAATAATTGCAGTCTATGAAGACTAGTATTATAGGTTATCATTATCGCATTGCAACATTCTAGCAATAACATACAGAATGATTCTGTATCTCTGCTCCGTTCCTTACAAGGTGTACTATTTCTTCTCTCAAAAGTTCAAAATTCCAGTATAGTTTTGTTTTGAGACCGTTCTAATAAACTTCATCATGACTGGTTGAGAAGTTTCTCATTATATCATTTGAGGGTTTCTAGAAATTCTATTATGAGATCAAATTCAGATAAATTGAAGGAGAGGAAGCACTGATTTCATTGATACCGCGTTACATCTATGCAGCTATGCTTTTGAAGTTCCTCATGTAAATCACTAAACTACTAGAGCAAGTTCAAATTTGAATGACACATATCTGATAACACATACATCCTTGAGGATAAAACTAACCCTCTTTCCCAATAATCAATTATCATCAATACAAACAGCCTTTCAAGCAAGTGCATTGAGAAAAACATAACATTATGTCCTGTTCTCTCAAACTACTTCAGTGTAGGTAATAAGCAAGTCGGATGTAGAATGGAGTGCGACAGTAATGTGACAAGGCTGGCTGTACGAAAAAGTTCGAATAAATTTGCCGGTGATTTGGCTACAGGAATGGGGTAATTTAATTACATAGTGGTAAGGTGGTTGGCTGGTTGACGCGGCACGCACCATGCGGCTAATGACGGGTGCCGGGCACCGGTAATGGGCGCCTGTAATTGAATCCAACGTCGATGGTCGCTGCGATAACGACGCTAATCGTCGCCGGTCGAAGCGACGCCGACGCCGGATCGTGTCCGTCGACAATAACCGCGCGATACTTATCTCGACCACTTCCAACAGAATCGCTGCCTGCCTACAACATGTCGCAGCTGCGTAAGTGAATTTTTTCATTCGATAAACTTCGGACCATGTTTGTGCAAGGCGGCGTCACGTAAATGCTACTCGCTCAAACTCAAAAGTGTCGTGGTTATGTCGAGCCTAGGCGCAACGTGATTGCTGCCGAATGACGTGGAGTAATGCTTCGCTCAATTTTCACTCAGTGGAATGGTATTTAAGAAGTTCAATTATTATGGGTGTGAAATGCCATTTGAAAGTTTCATGTGAGAATAATATTCCCACATCGATTCATAAAGGCGCAGCTTAATTGCTGCATAGTGTGGGGCAGCTCAGTTTGTATCAGAGAGCATTAGAAGATTATTATGGGTTCAAAATGTGTTTTAGCAGTCCTCCTGAAATCGAGTTTCTACTCAAGTATCGATAAAGTCGATAAAGCTGAATCCTCTACTCGAAAATCGAAATCGAAATAGTACATTACACTACAAGCACAGAAAGTAGGTGTTTACGGTATGAGGATAGTTTCCCGGGCGAGGCTTGCCGAGCCCGGGAATATGTTATCCGAATACCGTAAACACCTTCCTGTGCGAGTTGAGTACGATACTTTTCGCCACACTGCGAGAATAAGAATAATAAATGTTGTATAAGAATGTTTGCGGCGATCGCTGATTCGAACTGAAGTAGGCTACGGCGGAAAGCAGTGCATTGTCTCCCGATCTAGCGGCCGGATAGGTAACTACCAGTCTCTTTCTGTGCACTAGCTCCGAAAGAACCCTCTTTCGGAGCTAGTAGCAAAACCGCCTGTAAATGGCGTCTTTCGAATCTCTTTAGTGCACAGAAAACAGCTGCTTTCTGTGCAGTGTGGCGAAAAAGCCTGATCCTACCAAGATTGTACTCTGGATAGATGTATTTGGGGCTGTGAATTCTGTGAAAGTACTGAGTAGCTTTAGGAGAACAAAAATATCAGTTGTAGCTCTACTTTGGTATATTGTAATGGTAAATGCACTGTTATTTATACCAACAGTTAGCACCGCCACAATATACCATTTCAACCAAGGGGGATTTTTAGTTATGATTTTAAGTTTCTCATTCATTCAGTTGAGGCTTCTTTGCTTTCAATTCTACAATTTAAATCATGTAGTATTAGAGCATAGGGTACCCTTTTGAAACTTTTTGTGAAATAAAAATGTATATTATGTGAGTGTTCTAAAACCACGAGCATGTCAGATACAGTATAAATATAATACTCAAAACATGTAAACAAGATGTATTCAACAATTGCAAACAAAATTGATAGAAATGCAATACGTTCAATCGATGATTCACTATTCAGATTGCAGGAATGTTATTTTACTCTCTTTGAATTTCAGGTTGAACACGTTATATTATATATTTTGACTTCATCCCACGCTTGTAATAAATCAGTTGTGCAACATTGAACCCCAACAGCACGTGAACTTTGTTACATCAACTTGGACCAAGAAACCCGACAAATGTGACACATCGGAAACACTTATTTGTTGCCAACTTCACCTCAAACTTTTCCTATGTCACCTGTCAATTTTGACATCGAGCAATAAATGGGCTATATAGAGCATAACGGTGAAATTGCTTGTAGGGAACAGATACATGGTCAATGATTGGACTCTGCTGGAAATAGCACATGAAACATTCATCTATTTCAAGCGGTCTACAAGTGACGGATAATAGTGTATTCACTACAGTAGAAATGGCTTGCTCAAACTCTCTGTGTCTGCTATTGATTCTACATAATGGAAGTTCGAAATAGAGTCTGATTTGTTTGTTTAACAAATATATGGCTGTAGGCTCATCATGGGGAAGATGGAATCGTCGGAAATGGATAAATTTATGTTCATAAAACAAATTGGAGAATAAAATAGTATTTATCCACTCTGCTGGCACTGACGGCTCGTGCCCACGAAACAGGTGCAGTGCTTCACAGTAAAAGATACGGGCACTTCACCTGTTTTGTAGGTACGAGCCACCAGTGTCTGCTGCTCCTTTCCTTGTTCATTTATCCTTTTTTATGAGCAGTGAATTCAAACCCGTCTACTACAGGCAGAATTATATTTGATGATCTGCCGATTGATGAGAATATTATTCGATGAATCCAGCAAATATCTATTCTATTTGATATTGATTAAAAGACTGGATTCTTTAAACTTTGGTTTTTGCCACTTCCAGCTCAATAAATCAATAAATCCATTGAAAAAACACAATGCCAAATTATTTTGATTTGCCAATCTGACCATTGACCAAGGATTTGGTATCGTTGGAAACTTTATTAAATCTATTATCATTTAGTCGGAGAGAAATATAGTGCAATCTCTATATATAAAAGCGAAATGGCACTGATTCATTCATTCATTCATTCATCACCAGAACTAAAAATCCACTGAACCGAATGCGTTCAAATTTGGCAGTCATGTTCAGTTGGACGTTTAGACGCGCGCTAAGAACGGATTTTAAAAACTTTTCAAGGATACGCAAAATATTTTAGTTTTTCTAGAGTTTTTTGACGTTTTCTTCATTTTTTCGAGAACCAATCGGTAGAAAATGTTGATATTTGATGGGTAGGTTCAGATAAGGACTAGGAATGTTGTTTTAAAATATTTTTCCTACAGATATCCGTAAAATTGCAGTTTTCGCACTGAAAATCGTGTGTAAAACGGACCATTCTTGAACTAGTAATAATTAGCGTGCGTAAAGTAAAAATTAGCATGCCTAAAAATTTTTACGCAGATTTGCAACCTAACAACACGAAATAGTAAGTGTATCCAATGGATGTTCCGTATTTAGAATTCAAAATTAAGGTGGCAGCCCTGGCTGACGACCAAACGGGAGTCGATCAGCTGGTAGCGGCAAGTTGGAATTGCGACCAAAAGGTAGTACCCCGGTCAGACCGAGCGAGACCGTCTGTCTAAATTTTTTAGGTTATTTTATTGTTTATATCAATACCGTGAGTAAGTTACGGGATAAAAGTTCTATTTATTCTCAGAGCTCTTATAATAATTATGAGATTAGGGATTTATGTTATGAATACCGTTTATTATTGTTGGTTATAAAACCTAGGCTTGAATTGTTTAAATACGGTAAGATGATTGTCATTTGTTGGTCTTGAATTTGGTTCATTTCATACAGTAGTTGACTCAATTTAGGCTATCAGAATTCAGTGGCGAAATACATTATTATGATTTTTTTAATGTGAAAGTAACTTAATACTTTAATACATACAACTTTGAAGAAGACTCTGGCAACATAATTACTGAGATTTTGAAAATACCGTAGGCTAAAATGAAATGAACTCAGATCACATTTACTTGATCTGACTACTTCAACTACCATATATGTAAGTTAATATACAGTACAATGAAAGTGGTTGAAGGCATGATATAGAATTCATAGTAAATGCGACATTCTAATTTAATACTATCATTAAATTACAGCTTCAGTTCAATTCAGTCTCATTGTTGGCTGGTTCAGCTTTGAACCTTGCACTTAATTCATAAAGTAGGATTCTGTTATGCAATGCAGGTGACAGCCGACGACTAAATAATTTTGCATAGAAGCATGATAAAGTCCTGAGAATCATAAGCAATACGATTGTAACCTTGCATAATTTTAACATAGAAGCAGTTAGCTGTTATGCTATGCCTAATCACTCGCGGGTTGCAACAATCAAAAGCCTACCTGCTGGAACTGATTAGATATTTTGTCTCAAGTGATATGACAAAATTAACAGATAACAAAATTTTTCCAGAAAGAATAATATACAGTACTTTACATGAAAGTACGTTATTCATAGCACTATTAAGTTATATAGGCTATCATTTCAATGAAAATGAAACTATGAGTTCTTCTAATTGTGGAGGTTAAGATTCTAAATCCCTTCCAGTCACATTAAATAATGTTTAAAAAGCAGTGGCGTAACTAAGCCATTGAGCGCCCCCCCGCGAACCGAGTGGGAGCGCCCTCCCCCCCCCTCTTCCTCTAAGATACGAAGCGGAAAAACTCATCTAAGTTATGGTACCTTTGTTTTGTATTTGCATGTGTTAATGTACGTTGACAAACGTGAGCTCGACAGTAGCCTTTCTTTGGCGTGATTATAGATTAAATTATCGTAAAGGTCGGACACAATTAGGCCTACTTAAACTACTACAGTATATCCTAAAAGGAACTCAAAGTAAAAAGAAATTAAGTTTGCAATTTGGATTAATATTTCTAAATAATAGGCTGTAAATATATTATAGCCCATAATATATTATACAGAACTAAAATTTACACCTGATATTTGGGTTTGAGCTATGCAGTAAACGCACTATAATTTAATGGGCTTATAATAAAAATAACTTGTAGATTATGATTCGTGTTCAGCTAATATTCATTTATTACAAACAAAATTGTTACATACAAACTACAAACTGTTTACTGTGTAGATCAGAGAGCTATCACTAATCGGTCAATCCTCTTCTTTTCTTTGTTTGTCCGCGGCTCACCAGCCCACGAAGGTCCTAGGCCTATCAGCTGGTTGCCAGTTTCATATCCATTTCTTTTCTTTTCTCTGCTCTCACATAACCTTCAGCAAGTTCGTCTAGATTAATAGTACTATGACATGACGTACTATGACATGAGGTACTATGACATGAGAACTATCACAATAGTACATGACTGAGGAGAGAAAAGAGGTGATGGGTGATTAACGAGTCCATTCTAGCACAATTATATACAGAATGTTTCAGGAGGAATGTGCAATACTCCTCAGGCTAATTCCTTTCACCAAGTAGACAAGAAGGTTCCATGGGACAAACCCCCAAAAACGCTTTGTTACCGAGATAACAATGGCAGAAAATTGAGATTTTTCAAAACATATTAATTTTTCTTTTTTTTTTTGGAGGCTTTACTGAGGTTCTAAAAAATTCAACTCCTGTGTAAAATTAGGTGAGGAATTCAATGAAACAAGTTTCAAGTTTGTAACTTAACGGTTATTAAGATAATTGGAAAAATATGCTAAAAAACACCAATTTTCAACAATGAAGGCTAAAACTGGATAAGGAATCAAAATTTTGTATTTTTTAGTAATGGAAGTTGAAGAGGGACGGATTATGAAGAAAAAGTTGGTTGACGGTGATCATGTAAATCTTACCCAAATCTCAGAAATAGCGATCAAAAATCGCAAAATAGACAAAATATACCACAAGTGAGAAATCTGTGTTTTCTAGCGGTTTTGCAATTTTTGATTGTTATTTTCGAAATTTGGGTAAGATTTACACGATTGCCACCATTTACGTTTTTCTTCAGAATCCCGCTCTCTTCATCTTCCACTTATAAAAAATACAAATTTATGATTCCCTATCCAGTTATAACCCTTATTGTTGAAAAATTGCGTTTTTAGCATATTTTTCAAATCATCTCAATAACCGTTAAAGTTACAAACTTCAAACTTGTTTCATTGAATTCCTCACCTAATTTTACACAGGAGTTGAATATTTGAGAACCTCAGTGAAGCATCCAAAAAATATAAAATTGTTTTATTGAATTCCCAAGCTAAATTTACATGAGAATCAATTATTTAAGAACCTGAGTAAAGCCACCAAGAAATTACAAAAATTAATATCTTTTGATGAATCTCAATTATCCGCCATCGTTATCTCGGTAACAAAGCGTTTTTGGGGGTTTTCCCCATGGACCTTTTTTGTCTACTTGATGTAAGGAATCAGCCTGAGAAGTATTTCACATTCCTCCTGAAACACCCTGTATATTCTGTCTTGTTTATCAAATCGTAAAAGTTGGGTCAGGGGAAAATGTTTTAAGAACACTGTACTCTAGGACTATATTTTCAAGTTATGTATAACAAGTCTGAATGAAAATATAAAAAGATTTAAAAATATAAATTCATTAGAAAATCATTCAATTATTATTAATTTTGTAAATTTAATTTTAAAAAATCCCATTTCTTTGCAGTCAATTACATTTTTAAAGTGGCGCCCCCCAGAAGCCTGCGCCCCCCCGCACTGCGGGGGCTGCGGGGGTGCTATTTACGCCACTGTTAAAAAGTCTAATTTGCGCTGAATTCTAGTAAATATGATTATTTCTAGCTATAAAAGTATGAAAGGGCGTTTTACATTTATCAGTTACCCGGAGTATTTCAAGGTCTCAAAGAGTAGTTTATACTGATTGTAGCTCATAACTTACTGGTAAATATTACAGTGATTACAATAATTTATTATTCTATAGTCACTGTGATACATAGAATAGATGAAATGTTTGAATTATATTACTTCATATTACTCAAATAAAAGTAATTATATGATAATAGATGACATTGGAGGCTACTAAAATTAAAAGTTCCAACTCAAGATTTCCGCCATCTTGGCTTTGTAAAAATTGTGAGATGATGGTATAAAACATGATTCTTATATTGATTTCAAAGGCAAAATGAATTGAGGAGATTGCGATAAAAAATACTTTAAATTACACTAAAAAACACATTTGAAACTTTTTCCTACTTTTCACATAGGCCCAACGGTAACTGTAGGATAAATTTAATGTGTAACTCGAGCATAAAGTGTTATTGCTGCACTCAAGAAACGTTTTTCACTCGCCTCCGGCTCGTGAAAAAAACTGTTTCATTCGTGCAGCAATCCTTCACTTTACGCACTAGTTACACAAATAACTATTATGCAATCCGTTCAAGATTACGCCAGTAATCATGTTCTCAAAATTGTACATGTGTTGCGGGTTGCATATCTTCCGCCTTGATACGACCAATGATAACTGTAAATTCAATGGTTCAGCTAGATTATAGATGTACTAATTTGGAAGATATTGATCAAGTTTCAAACAATGTCCGATATACTTCCCAAGGTTACGCTTAATATTAGCGTTTTACTATTTTTTGGAGTTTTTCTTAGATTTTTCTAGAACAAATTGGCAGAAAATGTTGAGATTAGGTAAACAGGTCCAGATTAGGCGTAGAAATGCTGTGCTCAATAAATTTCGAATCCCTTCTGAATGGAATTTGCAGACGAGCGAAGCGAGCATGTTTGTCTCAGCTGACACTGACAGAGGTTTTGCAGGTGAGCGAAGCGAGTCTGTTTGACTCACTATCACTGCCTATACTGTCGGAGGTCCAGGGGGCGGAGCAGGCGAGCGAAGCGAGCCTGCCGGCTAGTTTTATATATACCTAAAATTAAGAAATGTTATCAACTACTATGGAGTACTATCACGTCAATTTACTACTATATAATATGGATGCTCCTGTGAAAGTTATCCTAATAATTATTGTTCTAGTTTGTTATTCCCCACAATATGAGAGAAGCGAGCCTGTTTGTCTCAGCTGACACTGACAGAGGTTTTGCAGGCGAGCGAAGCGAGTCTTTTCGACTTACTTACACTGCCTATACTGTCGGGGGTCCAGGCGGAAAAGGCGAGCGAAGCGAGCCTGCCGGCTAGTAGGCTATAATCTTAAATTTAAGAATCATGTTACATCGCGAATTAGATTAATATTTAATTCATCACAGTACTCTGATGATAAGAATGATTATTCTATGTATCCCATCTTGAACGTGGCAACATGAGATTATGTATAATTGTTGGTTTGATCCTATTTGGAGATACCGGCTTTCAGAAACAGTAATTCACAAAACATTGATTCCTAATTCACACAGCTATCTGAATATACAAGCTTGTTGAGTATTTGTGGAAGTGAAATTGCGGTAGTTTTTTTTGAGGATGATGCCCACGTGGGCTTTTGGGCCTGTGCGTGGGTAATGGAAAGGGTGGTTCCGAGCCACCGGGAAGAGATTTTTTAGGCTCATGGATTGAATTCAGAGGAACCGGTCACCAGTACAAAAGTGGTGGCAGAGGAAAGTCTCTTATCTCATCTCACCGATTAGACGCTCCCTACCACTGGGACAACCGCTCCCCAGTGGTAGAGATTTTTCAATTGTTGGTTTGATCTCATTCGATAGTTATCCATATCGAATGAAAAGATTGATTCATTCAGTGGTTTGACAATATCTTGTCTTCCCATTTAAATATACAAGCAATTAAGAAATTTCATAATATTACAAATTTATTCGTATTGTTTAATTTGGAATATGATTATAATGATTCTTGTCGTCTGGATACCAACTGATACTATCTTATACAGAATGGTTGTGTATAGCCGCCCATATAACTATATCTTGAAAATAAAATAGAACTGCGATATTTTCCCAAATCAGCCTTCAAAATAACTTTATTGGGTGAATAATTTTCTTAAATTCAATATGGCTTATTACACAATATTAAATATCACCCAAAAAATCCACTGGATAAGAGGTCAGGCTCATTGTGAGTTAACCTTCCGTTGATCAGATTGTTCAGAATATTGTTCTTATCAGATTGTTATGTCCTGTATTGTTTTTAAATTGTTCAGGATCGTAAGAGAACATGTTTAGAGCTATTCTCTCGGAAAACGTACAAATCAGGACTGAATATATTGTTTTTGGACACCCTTTGAATCGCAGGACAACGTAGAGTGCAAATGGAGTGAATGAGGATTGGCAATAATTTTCGGCCGTCGATTGACAGAAGAACACGAGAGTGAGTAACAAGCGCGACTCTTTACCAAACGACAGCGGGAGACGGGCGAATAACGAATGACCAGCACACAAAAACGCACGCGTTTGACGTTCAACTGGGGCAGTCGTTGAAGCCGGCGAAAAAACAATGGCACCAAACGATTAGTTTGTTTTATTCGTTGCGTTTGATGACGCGTTGCCAACGTAGCATCCGGGGACAGGCAATTGTTCCCGATGAACAATGCCCGCGTCGCCAACAACAATTTGTTTTGTCTGCCAGCGAGCAGAGGGACGCAGGCGCCCCAGAAAAGTATTGTCCAAAGAATAAATTCAACCCTTTTCAAAAATGCACACTTGTATTTTTGTAATAACACACACACACCGACTTCCAACCACCATTGTGACAATCGCTCAGGCAAATCGTCTCTATTTTCTGCAGTGCTCCCCAAAGAGAATAACATCATGTGAATGCACTCAAACGATTCCCAACACTGTTAAACAAGAAACATCGATCCAATTAGCAGCATAATGACACAGCTCATTTACAACGAACAAAGAATAATACCATTGAGGGGTTATACATGACATGAAAACATAATTACTGTTCATCATACAATGGAGATTTTACCATATTTTTCTTCCCACAATAGTGAAAGTGCTGTGCTTTTTGTGAAATGTGTTTTTTGTTCAACTGATATTGTGATCAATGTATAGTGAAGTTTGTTGTACTGTAATTCGAGAAATAGTAATTTGAGTAAGGTAATGAATACCAATACCTAGAAGCATGATGACTATCATTGTTGCGTAGTGAGCTATTCAGAATTAGTAACAACTATATCAATCAAATTACAGCAATAATGATATCATATTGAAACGAACCATGAATTCATAATTTGATCAAATAATATTTCTTATTCCAACTAATTCCAGAATCTCGTGAAAGCATCTAGAGAGTATAATGCTGTTGCAATTAGTTTTGTTGGCATAAGAGAAAGGAATAAATTGTTTGATAATGTAAAATAAATAATATCGTTTATACAGTTCTTTATTCTTGGGAATCTCGTCAATATCATCTTTTTGAACTAATGATAATATTGTGGGCTTTCTTATGATGAATGGGTGGAAAAAATGTCGATGAACAAATGATGCGAAAATTGCTAATATAAATAAGCACAATACTATTTGGTCGATTCTCGAAAATCTCAAAAACAAGCTCCTGTGCCTTACAGGAAGGCTTCCTTGTTATCAAAAAGGCTTACTTCCAGTACAATAAAAGTTTCATGATGAAATTATTATTTTAGTACTGTAGTTGTATGTACTTCATGACAGGCTCATACCTGTACCTCAATGCCAATGTGCAACACCATGTCATTGAAACAACATTTGTTGTTTAGTTAAGAAATTACACAAACAGGGCTTTTTTAGAAGTGGAATTTTCAAAAACATTGTTTACAATCTACCTAAGACTGGACAAAGAACTACATAATATTAATTTGTGAAAGTCGTCCTTGTTCTTAGGCCACATCGAACACATCTTGTAGGTGGACGTTTGTAATCTTCTATAATGTTAATTTCCATAGTTATATGCTAATGACCGATAGGCCTACTATATATGCGACAAATAATGACCATATCTTGAGAGCATATTATTTTCTCAAGGCGAATAGCTGTGTCCACATCTTTGCCTTTTTCGTCTTTCAGCAACGTGTGGACAAAGCATCAGAGCCCGCAACGTGTGGACAGACCTTTGTGGGATGGCGCAGCGTGTGGCATGCTGCATGTGCTGCTTATTCAATATGGCGGCATGGCGCATTTTTTCTCATAGCTGTTTCATAAGTTGTGTGAATTTTTTTTGTTGAAAACAATAAATGAATAGATTTATAATAATCTACAATTGATTCTCGCGAGAGAGAATTTATTATTTACTCGAATTGCATTGATGGTAAGTAAACATAACCTTTTTGTTTCCATATGTTTTTGTTTACGATTTGAACTGCCAAGTCTTTCTTGAATAGGTTAATATTATTTCTGTTAAATTTAATGTTGTTCCAGTTTAATAAGCCAAATTAATGTTTTTATTCAATTGAATACATGTGTAAGTTATATAATACAATGAATGAAATAACTTTTTAGTCCGTTTTTAAAGCCTTATTTGATAGATTTTTGTAATTATAGAGAAGTATTTCAAGTACAAATTTATCTATTCCACTAAATTAAGTAGCCTAATATTCCTACTAATCTTTTACTGAATGTCCAATGTTGAAGAGTTTTGTGTCTGGATTTGTCAAAATGTTGTTATTGGATAGACTCTTGAAGAATCATTTTAAATTAGTGACCAATATTTGGGTATTTTATCCAATCTGATAATTCATGATCCAAGTTGAGATTAAATTTAATTTTGCTCGTTTATTAATCACTAAATCAACAAAAAGATTCTCTACCGTATCAATAGGCTATTATAGGAGAAATATTGATAAGTTATCATGGTTTTTGAGGAAATTTATGCATAGGCCTACTGTAGGCTGAGTACAGATTACTGTAGAAGTCAGGTTAGGTTCAAGTCATGTTTAAAACATTACTGTGTTTTGTATTTAATTAGGCTACATAGCCTCTTTGAGGACTCACAAATAACATTCCGGTTCTTTCAATTATTACAAAGAAATAAAAATAGGGTAGAATATATTGGGCCTACTTGGTTGCATTTCTAAGCTTGATGCTTCAGCCTGAGTTGATAAGATGAAATAAATCAAATACCATTTAAAAAATTCAAAAGTACCTTATAATGAATTATGAAACTAGAAAATTGTTATTGGTAGGCTACAGTAAGTTATCATACTTTTTTCAAAGTTGATCAATTACTGCATTCAATTGATAAATTATTATAATGAACTTTTTTGCAGTTAATTGGAGAAGCTTGGAGCCAGAAAGCATCACACATTATCCAGTACCTAGATACTTCATTGGGGGAAGAAGATAATGATGGAAAACAATGTTTGGATTATTAACATGTAAGTACCTACTAACTGTCTGTCTAGGCTACTTGCAATATCTTCTACCTTCTTTTTTATTTCTTTATGATAATTGATAAAGTTATAATTAATATTCTTTTTTTTGTCCAGGGCTACTATCAATGTATGTTAATAGATATAAAGCAAAATCAAATTCTTTGATCATAGCACATCATCAAATTCATCTACAATAGCTTGTTCCAAATAATATTCCATGATTCTGTCTGTCTCAGTGGCTCAACAGCCCATGAAGGGCCTACGCCCACAAGCTGGTAGGCAGTTTCATATCCACTCCACTATTATACAGTCTGTCCAAGCAAAGAAGACACCCTGGCAAGAAAATAGGTTACCTGAGCTATTTCCTTGAGCTCCTGAGCACAGTAAATTACTTAAAATTCAAATATGCAATATCTTATACCTTCTTTTCTATTTCTTTGTAATAATTGAGAGAATATTACATAGGTACCGGTATTGTATTTGTGGGTTCTCAGGTGGGCTATGTAAGTTGTCAGATAGGCCTACAGAGCACGTTAATGTTTCAAACATAACTTCAACACTTGACACTTATATACTAACCGTTTGCATGTAAATTCCCTCAAATGAATAGTTTTTATATTTCTCCTACAAGAA
This sequence comes from Sogatella furcifera, assembly GCA_017141385.1. Classification (NCBI taxonomy): domain Eukaryota; kingdom Metazoa; phylum Arthropoda; class Insecta; order Hemiptera; family Delphacidae; genus Sogatella; species Sogatella furcifera. Next base: position 32,938,543 of record CM029547.1, read on the forward strand.
TGCTATGAAAACTGAACTAGAAAAATTTAACTAGAAAAATGTTATTGGTGCCTCATGGTGTTATTGGTGTTGTAAAATGTCAACTTTTTCCCATTGTGGATCAATTATTTCATTCATAACTTATAAGCTCAATGATCATCTTTTTGCAGTTACTCTGGAGCCTGCTTGGACCCTGAAAAGCATTACACATTATCAAGTAGCCTACTTCATTGGAGGGAGGAAATATAATGTGTCCGTTAGTCCAAATTTTGCGCCAACCAAATTCACCATTGCCAGCAAGGTCAAACAACAAGTCAGTTTCTTATGTTTCTTTCTCAAATAATGCAACATAAATTTTTTTAATGACAATTGTACAGAAAAACTACCTATGCCTTAATCGTCTGAGCAGGGTGAACTTTCTTCATGTCATTGGAAAGAGAATTCAATTCTCCAGGGGGTGGACTTTTTACTTTTTGATTTTTAGTTTATTCTAATAATTGCTGTAAAATTAATCAGCTCTAAAAGTATTGAACTTTAATTATTGAAATGAACTTGAAATAAAAAAGTGAAAATTCAACCCCCTGTAGAATTGAATTTGCCTTTCAATGATATAAAGAACGTGAAATTCTGACCATAGAGGCTCTCTATATCTGCTCCAAGAGATTGATAAAAATTACATTGCTCTTATGGGGTTTGATTCTGCCGTTGGGCAGTTTGCTGTCCACTACCACCCATCCTTAAAGGTGACACTATTTTCTTCTATAGAATGTAGGTTCTGTTAATCTACAATAGCATGTTTTATAAAGGGTTACAATAATTATGATATATGATTCTAGAAATATGGTATAAAATATAATCATTGTAGATAAGTCTATATATAATAATTTTATTATCTCACTAGTGACATGATAGATAGATAAATCTCTTTATTTTACACTTTGTATATTACATAAAGTGTTGTGGGTGAAGTTGAGGCACAAGAGCCACTTGACCAACAATGATGATGATGTGTCATCATTTGGAAATATTTGAATCTGTCTGAGCAGATTGCTGCACGTTGCGTGCCACCAAGTATCAATTTTCCTGGTGACATAAAATCTTATTTTTGGGGGGAATTTATTCTATATTATATTCTTAATTATTGCATTATAGAAATTCAATTATTTTTTATACTTTTTTTTAAAAATAATGCATTTCCTATGGAATAAAAGATTTTGATTTCATTTGGTGGGTGTGTTGCAGAGCGTGTGTCAAGGAGGCGGTGATGTCGCTCAGAGGTGGCCACTTCCGACCAAGTGCTGGCCGCCGTGGAACGTTTCTCCTCCTCCGCTCCCACCACCACTTCTGCGCCCGCCGACCACGAGCAGGCACTTCTGCTCTGGGTCAGGAACGTCTTGTCCAGGAGACCAGCTCTGAGGTAACGACTTATACTCGTTCTTGTTCTTAGACAAGATTGGCATTTATAATAGGCGTAGTGAATTGGAATGTGTTCCTCTTGAACCTTCACACTTGGAAAATGTATAATTTAATTTTCCATGATAATCTTCCTAAGATACCGCAGTCCATATTAATAATACTCAGCAGAGAATGTAATTGATATGAAATTTCTGTAATGCCTGTGGTCACCTACATAGTAATCTGGGCAATTTTCAAAGTTAATGATTTCATATCTAGTTATAACCCTTAATTAAATAGACCCTTAGACAAATTATTTGAATAATTATTTCTATAGATGAATAAGAAGAATAAGCTAAGTAATCTTTCAAATAAAATTCATTCTACTTATTTACTCACATTGAAAATGATCTGAGAATCAAAACATATATGTGTTTTAGAAATATTTCTAAAGATTTGTTTCATTATTTCTAAGCCTGTATAATATAGCCTATGTGGCCTTCTTCATTAAACTTAGAAGTCAAGAAATTCAGATGAAGAGGCGATCTTACTAACAGATAAGTTATTTTGAACAGTTGAACAGCTAGTTCTTGATACCTTTCTTTTATCATATATTATATTCTTTTCTCCATCAATTTTTGAACATTTAATATCAATAATGTATTGTCTGTCCAAGCAAGGAAGACCCTCTGGCAAGATGGGAGAATGACTTAAGCTTGGTCAATATTGGTTCAAAAATTATCAATTTTATCTCAAATTGTATGAAACAATTTGATCTACAATAAGACTAAATTTATAATTCTTGAACAAATATTGACCAAGCTGGAGTCATTTTCCCATTTCGCCAGATGGTCTTCTTTGCTTGGACAGACTTTACTTGGTCTAGATTGTTTTACAATTGTTGGCTAACATTTGACGTTTATCGTAAGTATTCCACTCCATCTGTAGGCTATTTTTCATGACAGATTCTATGAAATGAGCCCTATTGGATAATAGGGTAAGACCATTACAACTTGAAGAAACACATAATGTTAATTTCGATCACTAGAACATTCGTTTTTATTCTATTATCTTTTCCATGTTTTTGTTGTTCAACTGTTTCAAATATTCAAATTAGCATGAGGACAAAATAAGAAATGAAAATATTTTTAACTCATGAATGTTGTCTCTGGTCATAATAATCAATTATGCTCAACAATTCACAACTGAATAATTTCAATATAACTTGATAATACAAAGTTTCTCCTTGTAGTATAATTTTTTATTGTGATCAGCTATCTGTCAGATTTAAGACAGTCCTCTCAAGATATTGTCCTCTTAGATTCATTGATTTGCCTTTCTCTATATTATTTTTTTTTAAATATCTCACTACTATATCTTCCCAAAAAAATATTCCCCTATTTTATGTAATACTCAAAAAAAATTTATTTTTGTTCCAGCAGCTAAATGGAAATGAACTGGTCTTGGATATAATACGCACTGACATATTCCTTTGCAAGGAGATCTTTAGTATTTACAAGAAGATATTGATATTGAAATAATCACGAGTGTTTTTTATTATTTCGTTTTCTTGTTCTTAGCCTCCTCTTCTATACTTAGAAAAGTGGAAGTATGTAGTACTGTACTGTATATATTGTATCTAATTAAATATAAATATTATGCTAAACTGTCTCCTCATTTTCAAAGTTATTACTTTTTCTTATTTTCTTTTCATCTGAATAGATAATCATTGCAAGTCTAGAATGAGATTTGTTTCTTTTTAAAGTACATAACAGCAAAACACTACACTTTATTATAATTATTGGGTTGATAATATGAAATAGAGCATCAAATTTATCAAATACTGAACATGGATAAGAAGAATTCAAAATAGCAAGACAAAGTTGGATGAATTAGTTGAGAAATAACTCAAGTTGAAACCATTGTATTGTTTTGAATGAATGACTTTTTTATTTCAAAGACGTGGCGAAGTTTGGACAGTAATGTCCACTCAACTATGATATTAAGAAAAAGTCCTGGTTGAGTATTGTTCACACTTCAAAGTGCAAGTAATTACAATAGTTTAACATACACCAAGTAAATATATTCAACACTAGAGTTGTATATTGCACTGTAGTTATTGGAAAAAATTAGCTACCAATTATTGTTATCTAACAATTTTATTCTCTGATTCTCAATAAAAAATGTAATTCCATTTTCTTATAATTCTTAAAAAAGGAAGTTGTAGAATGAAGTGGAGTATCAAGGATGATGTGGGATTTGAGGTTGGATTTCTGGAAAGAAAAAAAAAACTGTTTGAAAAATCTGCAAAATAGCTATTTATTATATTAAATAAATGGAGATTCGAATGAATTAACATCATGGTTATTTATTAATTACAGACAAATATGACATATTCTCATAAAAATTAAGAATGTTACAACTCATCATTGCAGATTATTAACAAATATCTACTGCACTAAAATGTGTAATTTGTTTATTGGCCGGTCCAAGGGTTAATCATCTTTATAGGGATTACCTACTTCAAAAATATGTATATTCTTCAGGTACCCTGCATTTTCGTTTTTTACACATATTTTGTTTTGATAGAGTGTTGATGAGTTTTTAAGAGACGATCGACTCATCACTATATTTTTGTTGTATGTTGCTGAGAGATACAACACTGGTGAATATGACCACGTGAAACTATATTGGATTCTCAAGGGCCAAGGGGTGGATTCCCTTTATTCCCAAGCGGCACTTGAGTCACGCTGTCTAGCCATCACGCCTACCATATTATTATAAATGTTCACTTTGTTATTAGGGCTACTAATTTATAATAAACTCCTTTGGGGCTGGCTTGGATGAGCTGTATAATAAAGTTAATTTGAAACTGGCAACCAGCTAATAGGCCTAGGGCCTTCATGGGCTGTTGAGCCAGACATACATACAATGATAAATAAGACATACATATAATAAATCAATAAATAGTAAAATTCAATTGAAAATGACTCAAAAAGGGTAAATTTCAATACTCATTGATTAATTATAACTTACATTAGTAGTTCTAATAGCAAAGTGATCCTCTATTTAATTTGAGACAGAGAAATGATCTTATTCTTTGTGACTTGATCATTAAGTTACTTGATCAAGGCCGGTATGATATTCCTATTATCATAGTTAATCATATTAAAAGAGATGTAGATACAAAATCATATTTTAATAATTATGATTATAGAACTATTACCGTGTAATGCCGGCCTAGAATTTACAGTAGGCTACCGTAGAATAAAATGTTAGCCTTTGGTAAATTATACTTTGAAAACATTACTTCGGATGGAATTTTAAATGTTATCTTATCAAGACTTCTATTTTTCTTGAATGTTACCTATAATTCAAGCTACCCAAATAGAATGTGGCTTTTTTGGTTAATCTGAAAATTTAAATGAATGTTACATTCCTGACGTTTATTTTTTTACAAACAGGTAGACAGATTTCTCTAAAATCACTCAAAATGATAGGATATTAATTAAGATCTCGAAATATTTCTTTTAAACAACCAAATTCTTGATTGTTGATTCTTTTGCAAAGCAAAATATATACCCTTTTCAACTCTTAAAAATTTTGGTTGGATGTTGCTTATTAAAAACGTTGTGTATCCCAAGCAAAATTACTTGAATAAACTTCAATTAATTCAATTAAAGAAAACTAAGTTAATTTAACTGACCAAACTTACCAAAACCGACCGATAATGTACTTTTATAATGAGTTTATTAAATTTGATGACACTTGCAACAGCTATGGCTATCAAAATAAACAAAAAAACATAACCTTTAACAAACAGATAGAAGCCGCAGATAAAAAGCAGCAAGACAAAAGCCCTGACTTATAAAGATTTACAGCTTGTTTTTCTGATGAAAAACAAGTGATTGGGATTGTAGATTTGCCAATAAAACTCTCAATTTACAATGCTCCAAATTTTTGAAAGAATCAGCTGTTGAATCAACGATCAGCCAAAACTCACTAGAAGACCCTAAGGCCGGGCGTATGCAGGGACACACTTGAAGCAGCCAACGCAAACTAGCCAATTACAGCTCATATTGATGGCAAGAAAAGAGCTGTGATTGGCTCATTCACGTGGAATGCGTTACGTGCTTCCCAGCATATGCCTGGCCTAACATTTGAATCAAAAATGGCTGCGATGGTTCGAGTGGAATAGGAAATCCCATGTATTCTTTATTCTTTCTTTACAATTGCGACTTGGTTTCCAAGTTTTTTAAGCAAAGGATGAATGAGTGAATAAGGATGATGAAGGTTTAAGATGTAGGTTATATGTCTATGTAAATTGGTCCAGACAAAAAATTCACAATATCAGCTGTTCAAACTCGAATCATCGCGGCCATTTTAGATTACAAGGCTAGGGTTTTCTGACTTGGTTTGTTTACGATTTTCTTTGTAGGTTATGATAATATTTTAGCAACAAAAATGATTCCTGCTCAAATCTCACTATAAAAATAATGATTGATATTTATTATTAAATATATTCATGATAATAAATCAATTTATATATCAAAATCATTAAATTAGGAGCAAAGTTTTGGTTTTAAAGGAATAGCATTGGACTATTCCGATATTCTATTTACTTGAGGTAAATTCGTTTCATGTCATGTTTTTAATCAGCTGAAACTGTAGAATTTGCTTTTTATTGGAAACTTTTATGAGACAGAAACGCCCATAAAATCCACGAATTATGAGTAATGTGGATTGCAAAATGTTTATAAGCCAGGGCCCAGATTGTAGTTGGCTTACTTGTACTTGGCGTGATTGTACGTGGTGTACTTGTATAGAAACTTGTATAGACGACATGGATAGAAGGATCGAATATCGATTTAAAATCAGTTTTCATTTATTTGAACATTGATAGAAAGTGTATATTATCTACAGTCGGTGTGCAGGATGATAGACGGAAATACACTTTTCAATCAATTTCATTGACTCCCAAAACACAAAAGCCGTTGTTTTCAGCAACCAAATTTTTAACAATGAGAAACACGTCTGAGCGCCTTCATTCTCTCGACACTAGGCAACCAGCAATGTACAATTTAGATATGTGATTTCCAATGCCAAACACTCTTCCCTATAGTCTGGATGCCAATGAGGGTAACCTTTTTTTGTCGCATGTCGTTGATTTTTTGATTGAGTATGATAGATTTTGATGTGTAGATTCTGAATCCGAGTGATGCCAAGCTGTAAAAGTTGAGCATTTCTTGTATGAGGGCAGTCCAGAAAGTTTGTCACGTTTTGCGTTGTAGCCGCTAGGGGCGGGGCTATCACGGCCGCCGTCTGGGCGTCAGGGTGTTCCTCCGTTCACTGGCTATCCAGCCGTGCTAGCGGGAGGTTCGTGTCACTCTTCGTTCTTTTTCAATAACAATGTAAAATTTGTGCCGCAATTCAAAATCCCGTGAGTTGTGAAGTACGGTCGGTAATACGAGTTTAGTTGGCTAGCAACAATAAACCAATCCAGATTCATCACCAAATCTGTCAAGTTTATGGGAACGATGTTTACGAAACATTAAGAAGAGCGATCCAAAACAAGCGCAGAGGAAAGTTGACTTCAAAAATTCTCTTTGTCCAAGACAACGTTCGACCATATACGGCAAATCGAACACGAGACGTCTTGGATGCTTTCAAATGGGAGGTTTTCCCACATCTGCCATACAGTCCAGACCTTGTTCCCAGCGATTATCACTTGTTTCCGGTAATGAAGACATGGCTTGCTACGCAGCCCTTTGATGACAACGACGTGGAGCTGCATGAGGGCGTAACTAACTGGTTAAAGTCACAGGCGGCAAACTTTTATGACGCCGGCATTTCCAAATAAGTTCACCGCTATGATAAGTGTCTCAATTTGTTTGATGATTATGTTGAAAAATAGTATTTTAGTTGTACTTTCAAATGTATATTATATAAATTTTTCCTTGCACATACTTTTTCTTTTATATCAAAACGTGACAGACTTCCTGGACTGCCCTCGTAATTCAAGATGGCGGCCAAAATTTCGGTTTCATTTCTAGTCTACCACGATTTTCGTCGAAACGAAGCGTCGGACAGAAAAAATAATTTAAATCTTTTTTCAGTAAATTGAATTTTCAAAAAAATGGTACTGAATTCATTTTTCTATTTTAATTAGAAATCGAGTTATGATTTTTCAAAAAAGAGGTTAATTTACGAGAAAAACGAGAATTTGAGTATTTTTAGTTTTTTATCGCTTAGATCTTCTGACGTATACATTTGAATCGTGTGACTCAAAATCTCTCTGAGGATAATTTTGTCCTCTTCAATTTGAGACCAAGTAGACATTCCTATCTTGTATAGTTTTTCAACTAGGGCAGTGGAAAGATATCCTTGTATTTCAAAAAACCTCATTTTTGGAGAAAATGGTCTCCAAAAAAATTTATACGAGCTTGAATTGAAATTTTCTCTGGTAATAATCTCTTTCAGGTCAGATTCTAGCAGATGAGCAACTTACCGACCTGAATTTTCGACATGTTCGTGTAATGGCTGGGCCGAGATATACAATTTTTGAATTAACTTAATTTTCCTGTAACTTGATGTAACGAAATCCTGATCGGTTGGGAGCTCGATTGTTCATTTAAATGCCTAGATTAAAATAAATTATTTTCAAAACTATTTGAACAACTAGTCACTATGAGCAAGGAACTTCAATAAAAATGATAGTTTGTGATCATTGACACTTTGCAGATTTACTGTGATATCTTTCCATTTGAAATAAAATTATCTACTATCAAGTCATCTAACAAATCAGCATTCTGGAAAAAAGTTATTTAATACGTAATTTCTGTAAAATTTCAATTTCCGAAAAAAACTGCTAACTTGCTACTTAGAAGTAAGGCCTCGGTCAAAGTTCTACTGATTTATATTTGAATTTGAGCTAGAGAAGAGACAACCAATGTTTAGCACTCACCATAATAACTTTTGAATCACAAGATACACAAACACTTTCATACTTCACTAAAACTGAAACTAATACCCCTATTCTACTTCACATACCGTACTAAATATGAACTTGACATAAACTTTAGGACTTTATCTACTATTCTAAAGCAAAATAAACAACTGGTCGCAAAACTTTACTTTTGTCCCCTCTAGATGGACAACCCATCTAGAGGGCCGAGGCCTAATCACACTACATATTGATGTTTACAGCTCCGTGTTTCAAATCGAACTCCTCAATCAACATTGGAAATCATTCCCCTTCCAACCACTCTACGCGTGGAGTCAGGACTAATTCCCAGCGAAAATTCCAAGGGTCATTCTCCTATTGGTACATTTCCAAATAAGGCAGCATTTTTGGTTACAAAATTGAAACCAGTACTTGGGAATGCACCAACAACAATAATTTTGACAACAAAGCTTCAACAAGTTAGCAATTTTCTATACAACGTTACCAATTCTAATTAAAACCAAAGTTCATGTAAAAAGTTTGCTTAAATCTGAAAGTTCATCAACCTGAAAAATAATTTGTTACATGCACACAAAAATAAAACTTCAATAATACAACAACTCGATTTTCACCATATTACATTCGAAAGTAAAGACCCTTCAAGGATCTCAATCTAAGGATACCTCTAACTATTGTAAAAGTCACCGGATCTCATTCTTTTCAGCTCACCAAGGCGGTCTAAATTAATATATAATATTTCCAATTTGATCAAAAGTAAGAAAAATAATTTCTGAGTGGATATCGACCTTTCCACCATGTACAAAAAGTGTCATTTTTCGCTTACAAATGAGTAGGTATATCTTCACAGTCCTTTTGGATAAAAAATTGAGATGGATCGAGGACCTGTGGACCTGCCCAGTCCAACCCAAGGTTAATATGTATTCTACATAATTATATCCGTATACTATATGTAAACCTTGAGTCCGACCCTGCAGACAACAACGAAACGAAATAGAAAGGTGGAGAGAGTATTTTCTAGAAACACTTAATAAGAATTCTGAGTTCAATGCGGAAGTAATGGTGGATGCAATGCCTAGGGATGTCAGGGAAGAAGAGCCACCCATATTAGAAGATGTCAGTTGCTCTGTTAAGAAATTGAAAAATAATAAAGCTAAAGGTCTAGATGAACTAGCAGCAGAATTGTTCAAGCTTGGTGGAGTAACACTCAAAAACGAGATTCACAAATTGATCTGTGAGGTATGGAGTAGTGAGGAAATGCCAGATGAGTGGACCAAAGGGGTGATGGGACTATACACAAAAAAGGAGATAGACTAAGCTGTAAGAGCTACAGAGGCATTACATTAGTGAACATAGGATATGAAGTTTTTTAAAATATCCTATATAGTAGATTGAGACCATACACAGATAAGGCAGTGGGAGGGTACCAAGCCGGTTCTCGAGAAGGATGCTCCACTATAGATCAAATATTTGTACTCCGTCAAATCCTGGAAAAAACATTGGAATACGATATTAGGACACATCACCTGTTCATAGACTTCAAGGCAGCCTATGATAGTATTATTAGGAGCAAATTGTATGAAGCTATGCTGGAAATGGATATTCCTGGAAAGCTTGTGAAACTGGTCCAGATGACAATGAAGAAGGTCACATGTTTTGTAAGGATTGGAAGTAGCCTGTCGGAGCCATTTGGAGTAGAAAATGGTGTAAGACAGAGCGATGCCCTTTCATGCTTGCTCTTCAACCTTGCATTAGAAAAAGTAATCAGAGACATGCAAATTAATACTAGAGGTACTCTGTACAACAGATTGACGCAGGTACTAGCATATGCGGACGATGTTGATATTGCATGTAGATCGCCAGCATCTATGAGAGACGCCTACGGACGACTGGAGGAAGCTGCAAAAAGAATTGGTCTTGTTGTGAATGAGAAGAAATACAAGGTTATGGTTGCCTCCAACGATGGTGAAGGGCGTGGGCAAGGCCAAACTATTGAGATCCAAGGGAAAAATTTTGAAATTGTGGGTGAATTTGTATACCTAGGATCCTCAATAAACTCCAGAAACGACCCTAGTAAAGAAATAAAGCGTAGGGTGATGCTAGCCAATAGATGCTATTATGCTTTGTCAAGTCTGATGAGAAGCTGAGCCGTGAGTAGAAAGACCAAGCTGCTGCTATATACAACTATCATCATGCCTGTACTGTTATACGGTAGTGAAACATGGGCGACCACATTGGCGGATGAAAAGATGCTGAGTGTGTTTGAGAGAAAAGTTTTTGGTGGAGTACAGGAAGCAGGAGTATGGCGCAGAAGGCATAATGATGAGATATATAGGCTATACCAGCGTGCAGATGTAGTGACAGTGATGCGAATTCGCAGGCTGAGATGGACAGGATACCTGGTACGAGCTGATGATGCCTATCCACCGAAAATGGCAATGGAAGGAAGAATATATGGAAGGAGAAAGAAGGGATGGCCCAGGACAAGGTGGATGGATGTAGTTGACAGGGACGCGGCAGTAATAGGAATACGGAGATGGAAAGGTGCAGCGAGGGTTGTGAAGCCAAAGAAAAAGAGATACTATATATAAACCTGCAGACAACAACGAAACTAGTGGTTAGTGATTGACTCCAATCAATGATCAGCCTTTTCCGATTTTTTTTTTTGGTCAATGAACTCAAATAACCAGTGTCTTTCTGTCTAGGAACTTGCTCCTGACCTACATCAATAAGAATCGACTCGAAATCGAGGGATAGGTCAGTGTTTGACCTTGGAAATCACATTTTCTTCCGATTTTGTGTGTTTTTGGGATCAATGAACTTAAATAACCAGTGTCTTTCTGTCTAAGGTAATGGATACAGCAATGGAGAGCATATTATTTTCTCAATGAAAAACACGTCTGAGTGCCTTCATTCTCTCGACATTAGGCAACCAGCAATGGACAATACAGATAGGCGATTCACCAATGAAAAAGCCAAATGGCAGCGTTTGTGTAAATCTTACCCAAATCTCAGAATTTTATTGAATTCCTCAGCTGATTTTACATAAGAATTGATTATTTTAAAACCTCAATAAAGCCTCTAAAAAATTAGAAAAATTAACATAATTTGAAAAATCTCAATTTTCCGCCATTGTTATCTAGTAACAAAGCGTTTTTGGGGGTTGGTCCCATGGAACGTTTTTGTCTACTTTGTGTAAGGAATCAGCCTGAGAAGTATTGCACATTCCTCCTGGAACACCCTGTATATAAACCTTGAGTCCGACCCTGCAGACACCAACGAAACTTGTGGTTAGTGATTGACTTCAATCAATGATCAGCAGTCGTTACAGTGCAGTCGACAAAAACAGTCTGCCATAATAGCATATTTTATCATCATGACGTGAAAAACTAATCGGAATCATATTGCTCTCTCTTAAACGGCTTCAGGACTGTCCTGACAAAGATAGATACATTAGCAAAAAAAAATTTCCAACCACCTGTTAAATTGTTTTATGCATTTCTGTCTGGAATGTAACGCTGGTTGCAGAACGTTCAGAAATGGAGGCGCTCGAAATTGATTCTATTGTTTTGTGTGTTTAGTAAGCAATAAAAACTAATTAAGAGTGTCTTCCTGAATAAAAAACTGCTCCTGAGCTACACTTAAAATAGGAACCCACTCGATTTATTAAAAGAAAATAAGTGTTTGACCATTAAAATCGCGTCCTTTTCAGTTATTGTGTCATTTTGGAGTCGATGAAGAAGAAAACAATTACTTTCATACAACCAGGTTGTTCCTGACCTACATCGATAAAACTCCAATCGAATATCGAGGAACAAGACTGTGTTGGACTTTGAGAAAAGTATATTTCCTGTATTGGAGTGTTTTTTGTGGTCAATAAACTTATTATCAGCATTTCTGTTTGGAGTGTAACGCTGGTTGCCTACGAGTGAATGAATGCGCGAAATTGATTCTTCAACTTTTGTGTGTTTTAGGGGTCAATGAACTTGAATAACCAGTGCCTTTTCATCAAGAAACCTGCTCCTGACCTATACCAAGACAAATCTACACGGAAATCAGGGAAAATCAGTGTTGAACATAGATAATGCGTTAAAATTGATTTTTGTGTATTGCTGGTTGCCTAACGTCAAGTGGATGGAGGCTTATTGACGTGTTTTATCAGTTGCTTTTCTGTCTAGAAAGATGCTCCTGACATACACTAATGGAAATACACTCGAGAATCAAGGAATAGGTCAGTGTTTGACCTTGGAAGTCACATTTTCTTCCGATTTTGTATCTTTCTGGGGTCAATGAACTCAAATGACCAGTGTCTTTCTGTCTAGGAACTTGCTCCGGACCTACACCAATGAGAATAGACTTAAAAATCGAGGGATAGGTAAGTGTTCGACACTGAAAATTGCGTTTTCTTTCGATGTAGTGTGTTTTTGGGGCAATAAAATCGTATAACCTGTTTCTTCCTTTCTGGGAAATTGCTCCTGACCTAAATCAATAAGAATCTACTAGAAAATCGAGAAATAAGTTAGTGTTTGTTCATGAAAACCACATTTTCTTCCGATTTTGTGAGCGTATGGGGTCAATGAACCCGAAAAATCAGTGTCTTTCTGTCTATAGTCGGCGCAATCTAAGTTGACGAAAACCCCCTCCACCCGAGAAATAGCGACGTTGCCAGATTATGTAAAATTGGAACATCTTCAAATTCGCCATTGAACCTCATATCTATTCGCAGAATCTTATCCTTGATATGCCAGTAGTATTAAAAAAGCTCCTGAGTAGAAGGATTCAAAGGAAATTTGATTTTTTCGAAAAAATTTAAAAATCGCGAAAATATTACATTTTTTTGTATATCACTTCTCTCACAACCATGGGTTGTAGTAGAAATAAAGTTTTTTATATCAAAATGACAAGGAGAATTCGAGCTTTCTAAGGGTTTCTGAATTTTCTATATCCGACCAATAATTATGTTTCAATTAATGAATATGTTTGTCAATGTCGAGTCAACTCCATCAGAAAACATGAAATTTTCGATGATCTAGAAACTTTTTTGTTTGAGAAGATAAGTGGGTGGTGAAAGCGAGAAAGTTGTTCAAAAACAATTGAAATTATTTTTTCAAATGTCGAAAATAGTCGGAAAATTGTAATTTGGCCACTCAAGAGTTTCAAAGTAAGGAGAGCGGTATATGCATGAATCATTGTATGTTGAAGATTGGAGTTATTGAAGCTAATCGACTTGGATATTTGAGCTGCGAACAGCTGGTTTATCATAAAAATAGTGAGTTTTACAACACCGCGTGATTTTTTCGTAGCTACGCTGTCACTTTTAACATTCAGTTGAATGTGTTTGCGTTAGGAGAAGTTTCAATTTCACGCAAAATGACAACGTAGCTATTTCTCGGGTGGAGGGAGTTTTCGTCAACTTAGATTGCGCCGACTATAGGAGCTTGCTCCTGACTCACACCAATGAAAATACACTCAAGAATAGAGGAATAGGTCAGTGCTTGACCTTGGAAATCGTGTTTTCTTCCAATTTTATATGTTTTTGGGGTCAATGAACTCGATTAATCAGTGTCTTTCTGTCTAGGAACTTGCTCCTGACCAACATCAATAAGAATAGATTTCAATTAAGAAGATTTAACAAGATTTTATTCAATAGATTTGAATAGATTTTATTCAATTTATTCAAATAGAATAAGAATAGATAGAATAGATAAGAATAGATTTTCGAGAATAGACTCAAAAATCGAGTGATAGGTCAGCGTTTGACACTGAAAATTGCGTTATCTCTTGGTTTTGTGTGTTTTTGGTGTCAATGAACTCGTATAACCAGTGTCTTTCTGTCTAGGAACTTGCTCCTGACCTACATCACTAAGAATGGACTCAAAAATTGAGGGATAGGTCAGTGTTCGACACTGAAAATCACGTTTTCTCCCGATTTTGTGTGTTTTTGGGGTCAATGAACTCGAATAATCAGTGTCTTTCTGTTTAGGAACTTGCTCCTGACCAACACCAATAAGAATAGTCTTGAAAATCGAGGGATAGGTCAGTGTTCGACACTGAAAATCGCGTTTTCTTCCGATTTCGTGTGTTTTTCCTGTCAATGAACTCCTAGAACCAGTGTCTTCCTGTCTAGGAACTTGCTCCTGACCTTATCAATATAAGAATCGACTCGATAATCGAGGAATAGGTCAGTGTTTGACCTTGAAAATCGCGTTTTCTTCGGATTTTGTGTGTTTTTGGGGTCAATGAACCCTAATATTCAGTGCTATGTCCAAGTGGTGAGTCGGCAACTACGCTTTTAGCATATATTCACTTGTTAGGGGTAATCAGTTACATTCAATTTCTGTACTAATGCTATCTTGTATGCATGAGAATTGAATTTGATATTTAAAATCCTTCTCACAGCGGTAACAAATTTGGAGTTCAGTTGCATGATGCCTTGCAGAACAATGTGGGCTTCAAATCATTGCTTTTCTCACTACTTCCACATTCTCTGGAGTACGCACAGTTGTTTGAGGGCCAGGTGGTTTATTTTCCATTTTTGAGCCAGTTGGTCTTGGATTATCAACTCAATGTAAGGTTGTGTCGTGCGCAGAAAAAAATTCATTTCAATTAATTTTCAAATTTTGATGGAAAGTGTAGTAGTTTTTTTTAATTGGAACAGAAACACGAAATAATACCAGAATATAATAATATTAATCATACTTAACCAGAATCATACTTAACAACCCTTAACAACCCAAACTATGTAGATCCGCTACATAGGTCTAAAACTTCCATATAAAGCAGGTTATTCTTAGTTATGTGAGTCGAATATTTTCTAAAATGTGAAAGAGAATCGTGAAAACACACAATTACAACAAGAACATTCTATGGGGATTACTTAGGGGCCCTCCGCGATCGAGAACCTGCGGACCTGGCCAGTCCGACCCTGATTTAGAGCAGTAAAGTATGTTTTCTATTGGAAAGTAATTCAAGTAGAGTACGAAATACCAAAAAGGCTCTATTTGAAACTTTATATGTCTAACCTGAGATCAAAGTATCGAAAAAACCACCTGTAGCCTGTTCTTTTCTTGAAAACGTGATTGTCAAAGTTCTAAAAATTGGTCAAATATGAATTCTTTTGTACTTTCTCATCTCAATTCTTGATGCTCAACAACTTTTAGGAAGAAGGGTACTACATTTTCCCGTTACTTTATGAGCCATATAACATTTTAAACAATTTTTCGAAAAATTTGAAAAAATTGAGTTCTTTTAAATAAATGTGAGAAGTTTTATATTCAACCGATTTTTGTTACCTTTTTTTCAAATCGACTCTGAATTTTTTCCTCTACAATTTACTATGAGAATATACCTATGAAATTGCGTATAGTTTTTGAGTTACATATGCGAGAAACTAAAGAAATTAATGGTTCTCTGGCTGTCAAAAGTTGTTCCGAGAGAAATTTTGTGTGCACTTTCCAAATACATATTATTGGGACCCTAATAAAGCTATTGAAACAATAAAATAGCATACACCACTTTTTGCAGAAATTATCGTTTCCCTGCGTACTGGACTATAATATGACATTCAATAGAAATATTATTATACTGTATATAGGGTTATTATCTGGCTGATTTCTTATACCAAGTAGACAAAAAAGTCCCATGGGACAGACCCCCAAAAACGCTTTGCTACCGACATAACAATGGTGGAAAATTGAGATTTTTCAAAATAGGCTATATCAATTTTTCTATTTTTTAGGGGCTTGAATGAGGTTCTAAAATAATCAATTCCAGTGTAAAATTAGCTGAGGAATTCAATGAAACCAGTTTGAAGTTTGTAACTTCAACAGTTATTGAGATAATTGGGAAAATATGCCACGGCTACCGTGTAGGCTAAATCTTACCCAAGTCTCAGAAATAGCGATCAAAAATCGTAAAATTGACAAAACCTAGCACAAGTGGAAAACTTGTGTCAAGTAGTAAGGAAAATTACTTTGAAGCTATTATAGTCAATAGATAAAAGGGCTTGAAATGACCTGTTTCAATGACCAGAACTTATATAATCGTATTTACATATTTTTCCGTAAGTTATGATGATAAAAATTATATTAACCGAATAAGCGAATAAAGCAAGAGACTCACTCTGACGTGAAGTTGGTGAACCTTTCCCTGAACTGCCACCACTTACGCCCCATCGTACGCTGCTGCTGTCTAGTGAGCGAAGCTCATACTACGATGAATTGGAATTTTTTAGCTAAAGACAGTACACATTTGATACGCCTAGAATTGGATTTCGGAGGAGCTGTTCTCCAAGTAGAGCTTGATTGATTAGACGGCAAATTTGTGAACCAGCTAGCCTATTGACGTTTGTGTGAAGAATGTTTGCTGACTACCAATGCTGTACCTCATCACAAGAGTCTTGCTTTACATGATGGTCCTAAGTCTAACATTAACAGAAGTATGTATATTTTTTTTAAACCAATTTTAACTTCCCATCTCTGTTACTATTTTCTTCAAAACAATTTGATCAAAACAAATAACTTTTATTAACTAAATGTCAAACGGACGAAATGATACAGTAGAAGCATACCAAAACCATATTTCCAATTGGGTTATATCTGAATACGGAAATTTCTAGCTTAGAAATCATTGGTTGAAACCAACTGAGCTTGCCTGCCAAATTCTAACACATTCGGTTAAGTAGATTCTCAGTTCTGCTGATGGGTGAATTAATGAAAAAAAATGAATGATTGCTATTTCGCTTATAGCCTATATAATAAATTTGGACTATCCCCATCTATAAATATACTTGAACCATTTTCATAGGTCAGATAAATTGTTTCTAAGAGGATTTCCACAAACAAAAATATTGGAAAATACAATATAATTGAGAAATATTGATTAAGTTGGTTGAATAATGCGAGTTCATTGACAACAAAACACAAAATCCGTTGAACAGCTTTTTTTAAACCAAGGAAACAAGCCTAATAAAAATTATAAAGCGCCTTCATTATCTCGACCGATGGCAACGAGCCATATACAAAAGAAGTGACTGTAATTAATTTTTCAATGTCACTCACACTCCTTCCTTGACATTCAGATGGATTTTCATTGATCTAGGTCAGGTGCAATTTCCTAGACAAAAATGCACTGTTTATCACGGTTTATTTATCTCAAAGACAGATTTCCAACACATTTCATGGAATCAAGAAAACATGTCTAAGCGCCTTCATTCGACGGAAGGCCACCAACAACACAAACAAATTTGTTTTGAACAAAAATAATATTTTTGAAATATTTAATATGGACTCTGCCTATTTTAATTTACTTCTTTTTGATAGGTTTCAATCTTTTTTCTTAGATTCGAAAAATGTTTGTTGGGAGGAATCCCACAAACAGAAACATTGAAAAAAAATACGTAGCCTAAAAGTTTTAATTTGTCTAACATTACATTACATGTCATGTTTTCTAAACTCTATCCCCTCTCCAATGATTTCTTCAATATAATTATTCTTTTTAAATAATATGATACGATGGAAGATTATAAAATAATGAACTAACTTTGAACCTTCAATCTCTCTGCTCGATTAAGCTTGTGGTTAGGTGTTGTTAGATATCAAATATAGATTACATTATGATTATTATACAGGGTTCGCCAGTGGAACGGAACGATTTCAATTAGTAACAGAAAATGTATTTTTGTGATTTTATTATTGAAAATAGAAAGTAGAAATGTAGCCATTTAGTGTACAATAAGTAGAAAATTGTTTTTTTGAATATAACATCTTCCAAATTTAATGTCCTTCATTGCAGTCTATGCACTTCTGCAGTCGTGCCTGCAGATTTCCCCATCATATTTTGCAGTATATTGAGCGGTACTCCTTCAATTTTATTTCGAAACTGTTGTTTTAGAGCTGGGACATACAGAGTGTTCATAAATTATTGAGCGCATATCAAAGGTGAATAGAAAAATAACCATCCATCCATTACTTGTATGATGATTTATTGAAGAGGCAATTTCAAATAGTTTTATTTACAACACTTGACAAGTTCAAGAAATTTCCACATGAGCACCATTTTTGGCACGTAAAATGTCTAGACGATATTCAATTTCACGCCATACATTATTGAACATTAAACTTTAAACTTAGAGCTATTCAAAATAATTGATAAATTGAATCAAAAATCAATACCCTTTAGAAAAATCTTTAGAATTATTATTCTACAGATGTTTCGGGACTCAGCCCATTATCAAAGGGTATTTGATTTTTCATTTAATTAATCAATTATTGATCATAATATGATTTGAAGTATCCAAATATTATTTGGAGTGATTTCATCAATTACGGCTGTGTCACCTCCCACCATAGAGCCGACCGTGTTCGTTGAAGGTCAACACAAACTGTAGTATCTACGCTAATGTTTGTGACAAAAATAGGCGCCCTACTGCAGTTTGTTATTTTTCTATTCACCTATGGAATGCGCTCAATAATCTAAAGGACATTTGGAAGATGTTATATTTGAAAAAACAATTTTTCGCCATACTCGTATGTGATACACAACTTTCCAAGTTAGATTTGCGTTTGGGAAATTGCTGTTTACAGAGATCAGCTGTTTATCAGCTGTTCTGAATGCGGGAATAATCATTTTGATGATTATCATTGCACCAATCATCATCTCGATGATGATTACAGCACTGAAAATCTGGTCCAAATGTTTTTTCCGAATTCCGGCGAATTAATTAACGAGTCGAAAGGGCCGCCATAACAGTTTGCTATGGGCTTTTGTGCTAGCTGTTGTGTTGAGGCTATGTTGGTTTAAGTTAATATTTTCAGTTGTTTGAGGTTTTAATAAATCCTTCTCATACCAGTATGACGAAAAAAATGTACATAATTCGTGTTGGAAGGTTTACAAACTCATAAACATTTCCCAAACTCACCTAACGGCTCGTTTGTAAACATATGTTTATTCGTTTGTGTAACCGCCTTTCCCACACTCATTATGTAATATACTATCTCACTCATTGTACACTGAATGGCTACACTCCTACTTTCTATTTATAGTAATAAAATTACAAAAATTTACCAAATTTCAACATTCTCGTTCTATTGGTTCTCGAAAAATCTAAGAAGAACTCCTGAAATTCCGAAAAATAGTGAAACGCTAATATTGAGCGTAACCTTGGAAAGTATAGCCTATCGAACTAAGTTTGAAACTTGATCTTTCAAATTAGTTCATCTATGATCTCGCTAAACCTTAATTTACAGTAAGGATTGGTCGTGTCAAGGGTGGTCGTGTTATAAGTAGTCCATTCAATAAGAATCGAGACTGGTTCTCTGAAGTTTCGACAGAGAACTGGAGGGGGCTCCAACTTGTTTGGGCTCAGTAGACGGGTTCTTTATCGTTCAGGAGCACTGTGGTTTAGCCTTCTAAGTCCATGCGTTGAGACAGGAGGTCGATTTTCGCGCCGAGTGTTTTGAGAGCGCGTCGCAGCTGTTTGGAAACCAGAGCTGCCCCTCAAATCAGAAATCGGAAATCAGAGTCAAACCCCTGCGCTCACATCGGCCTTTTTACTTATGGGAGTAATAAAAAAGTCAGGTGAATTGTTTAGGGGGTTGATATGACTTGGCAACGCAACGCAACGCAACGTAGATGCTGCACAACAATCTCACTGTAGCACGGCGCAACAGTTGGCAAATTCCTCACAATTTTTCTCATCGCCAAATCATCCGTTTCGATAGTGTGGATGGTTTCCAATACTAGACCGTTCTTCTCACTGATAAGGGCGACTATTGTACGCCTGTCAGAGTCCAAAACTTCTTCCGTTTTCACCAACCAAGCCCTAGCTCAAGCGTTTGACAGGCGTCAAACACAAAACTCGACTTCAACGAGTTCTTGGCCTTCCTGAAACATTTTGTGTCACTGAAAAACTCTTGCGATACTTGAGGAGTCTTCCCTTTTTTTTGAGGGAAAGGGTCTACGACGCGGATTTTTCATGTTTGAAGCGAAATTTCACATCATGGCTTTGCTTGATGCTAAGCTCTATGTTGGTACTGCGACGCGAGGCAAAAGCACTTGACGCGGAAATCGACCTCCTGCCTCAACGAATGCTCGCAGGTGACTGAACCAGAGTGATTCTCATTCGTAAAGATCCCATCTATCGATCCTCACCGGCAGAACGCCCCTATAAAGCTCGGTTGAGGCTACAGCGAACCAGTCTCGTACTTATTGAACGGAGTATGTATGTTATACGGTGCACTATTTAGTCTACAGTCAAGTTTTTCCAAACGTTGATGAATTTTTCTTCAGTGTACCGGAATTATTCTACGACATGATAAAAACACCACCTTGGAGCTGGCCCCACCCACTCAAGCTCATTTTTTATAAATGGTACCAAAATAATATTCTAAAAATGTGCTATCTGATTATCACATTAAAAAAAAATGTGCTCGACTCCTTGACCTTGGAAATTGATACCGTTGGTGGGTGAGGCCAGCTTCACGGTCAGCCCCACCCACTCAAGCAAATTCTTTCGAAATGGTCTCAAAAAAATTCGCTTAAAATGTGCTTTCAGAATATCACATTTTTAAGGAATGTGCGCGACTTCTTGACCTTGAAAAATGCATTCGAAGTTATGATGCTGGCCCCACCCACTCAAGCAAATTCGTTCGAAATGGTCTCAAAAAAATGTGCTTGAAATGTGCTTTCAGAATATCGAATTTTTAGAAAATGTGCGCGACTCCTTGACCTTGAAAAATGCATTCGAAGTTATGATGCTGGCCTCACCCACTCAAGCAAATTCGTTCGAAATGGTCTCAAAAAAATGTGCTTTCAGAATATCATATTTTTTAAAAATGTGCGCGACTCCTTGACCTTGAAAAATGCATTTGAAGTTATGATGCTGGCCCCACCCACTCAAGCAAATTTGCTAGAAATGGTCTCAAAAAAATGTGCTTGAAATGTGCTTTCAGAATATCACATTTTTAAAAAATGTGTGCGACTCCTTGACCTTGAAAAATGCATTTGAAGTTATGATGCTGGCCATCCCCACTCAAGCAAATTCGTTCGAAATGGTCTCAAAAAAATGTGCTTGAAATGTGCTTTCAGAATATCAAATTTTTAGGAAATGTGCGCGACTCCTTGACCTTGAAAAATGCATTCGAAGTTATGATGCTGGCCTCACCCACTCAAGCAAATTCGTTCGAAATGGTCTCAAAAAAATGTGCTTTCAGAATATCATTTTTTTTTTAAATGTGCGCGACTCCTTGACCTTGAAAAATGCATTCGAAGTTATGATGCTGGCCCCACCCACTCAAGCAAATTCGTTCAAAATGGTCTCAAAAAAATGTGCTTAAAATGTGCTTTCAGAATATCATATTTTAAGAAAATGTGTGCGACTCCTTGATCTTGAAAAATGCATTTGAAGTTGTGATGCTGGCCCCACCCACTCAAGCAAATTCGCTAGAAATGGTCTCAAAAAAATGTGCTTTCAGAATATCACATTTTTAAAAAATGTGCGCGACTCCTTGACCTTTAAAAGTGCATTTGAATTTATGATGCTGGCCCCACTCACTCAAGCAAATTCCTTCGAAATGGTCTCAAAAAATGTGCTAAAAATGTGCTTTCAGAATATCATATTTTTAAAAAATTTGCACGACTTCTTGACCTTTAATAATGCATTTGAAGTTATGATGCTGGCCCCACCCACTCAAGCAAATTCGTTCAAACTGGTCTCAAAAAATGTGCTTTGCCGTTGATGTGTGAGTCCCCTGTGGATAATATGCCAAACATATAAATCTCCGTGGATCATTTCAAGAAATCGAGGATAATATTATTGAGGTTATTTTGCCGGCAGAACATCATTTTAGGACTCCCCACCTACGATACTCCCCATCTAATATGGCATACGATGATAATAATGAAAATTATAATTTCCAATATGAGGTGTTGCAAGTTATAGGGCCAATGTGTCGCTCTCTGGCTATAACTCAGTAGATTTGAGGAGGGATTCCATCGAAAATACTTCAATTTTAGACCAAGATACGATTGCAAAGGAAATAAGAATGATGATTAATAAGCGAGAAATAAATATTTTAAGCAATGCCTGCAATTTATCGATTAGGAAATAAATTATTTTTGTCCATTATTATTAATTTAATGTGAAAATTGGTTCATGAATATTATTATTAGTTAATTGAAAAAAAAATTTATAACTCTAACAGCTGTGACAAGCAAAGTATTTGTGGTTTCCCAACACATATTTTATGTAGTGGGGGCCACAAAAAAATAAATAATTTTTTTGCAATAAATTCCAAATTGATACTTAGATAAAGACCAAATTGATCACAAACATGGAATATCTCATCTGTATTGTTCATTTTTCACTAATAAACTCCTCTGAAAGAATTGTTCTTCTTTCAGAGAAATTATTATTAATGGAATATATTATTCCTGCTCAAATAAATTGAGAAGCAGTAAGTCACAGAATAGCACTAAGCAAGCATCAAACAGAGCCTTAAAATTATAAAATAACAGAATAAGAAATATGAAGGGTGAGCCCTAATTACAATAATGAAAAATTTAAATTAATAATAATAATAATATCGTGTGACATTGCTAGCTAAGGTCTGGTGTCAGAAATTTCAGGCCTCTGACACGACCTGACGACTGCTTTTTAGGCTGCTGGGAGCGTCGGCTTAACGTGTTCATCCGAAATGGAAACACAAAACACGGGAGTGGCCAGAGAAAAATATCTTGCCCGGGCCTTTGGATTACAAAGCCAGCGTCTAATCTACTCGACTACGGCCACTCCATTCCACAATAATAGAATTCATAATTCAGTAATTTCTGTTCAAATTTCACTACAACATTTGGTTTTCACCTAAGGTATGCAGTGATTTTTTTAAGGAATGTCTCGGCGTTCTGATTACAATTAAAAAATTTGAATCAAGTAAATTGTCATGTTTCAATTGATGTAAATGCACTAGATATGGCTCACCCTTTTTCTAGTCGCGCTGAGCTCAGCAAATCAATTTTATATTTCACTCATTGTTTCACCGGCTAAGCATGGCGACGTGTATGGATCCAAATCTCCACATCAGGTATTTTTCACGACTTTATAATTGACTTGAATAATTAATTAGAGGCTGCAGAGACTGGAGCTGTTACTAGATTCTACTAGGACAAAACATTTAACAAAGGAACGGTGGTTCTTCCAAGCTAGCAAGATTCCAAGTCTTCTCATCAATTTCTTTTCCGGCAAAGAAGGAAGTTGAAATTAAGAATCTTCTAGAAAAATTTGTCTCACATGACCCTCAACTGACCAATAACATCTCATTGTCAAGGATTTCCACCAATAGGAAAATTTCCACGCGGTTTTAGGCTCAGGGATGTAGTTGGCAGGTGAACAGAATATTAAACGGTGAGGCAAAGAACTAATTTAAATTATTGGTCATGTAAAGTGGGGTTGAAAAAGCAATAAAGTAATACGCAGTAAGGTAATGAGCAGATTTCAATATAACACAGATCACAACAAATTAGAATAATAACAGGCAGATAGAGGTAGACTTGCAATCAGCTGGTGACTGATAACAGCGAAATAATTAAGGCGGGATGAAGCCGCTCTAACCAATAAATGATTGGCTAATATAAACAATGTAATGATAGCTTTTAGGCTGCAATGTAGCCTTCTATTGAACGATGTATTTAACAAATAAATAAATGAATTGTGATTAATATGCCATCAATAAATGTGAGTATCAAGTGTCAATGACTTGTTAATTAATTCACTAATTACATTTTATAATTTCCAAGTCCATGAAGTGCGAATCGCCTCACCACAGTTCCTCATATTTGTTCCGGATTTAAAAATATGATAGATGATGGAGATCGTTACAATATCATGTACTCACTAAAATTCATCAGGGAATTGAGAAACCTCAGCTTTATCCTACCTCTGAGGTGTGCAGCATTACCCAATACAATGGAGAGTCCATTCACAAGGTCTGTAGGAGCTTATGTCGAAATCGAGATTGGAATATTGAAAAACAATATTTTCAGAAGGAAGAATATGGGAGTAGATGATTTTGTGAAAGATTTATTGGATGTGTGTAATGGAGCCTTGAAGCTAGCAAATTCCCAGAATATTGTCAATAGGAGAGAAAGGATAGGAGATGATGAGGATGAGGATGAGGATGATGATGATGAAGAAGGAGCAGAAGGGAGTGATGGAGGAGTGAATGAAGGAGAATTGGACCAAAATGAAAAGGAGCAAGGAGAAGAAGGACAAAGCAGAGAAATGGAAGTTACTGATATCCCAGCTACTGTACCAGCCAACAGTCCTCACCATGCACCACATTGTCCAGCTTGTCTCAATGGAGACATACCGAGTGGAGCACATTGCTGCAAAATCTGTAGGAAGCCCGTCCATGCTCTAGACACCTGCTCAGTAGCCCATGAAGGCGATGAGGAAGGCTATGGACAAGCAAGGATTTGCTTCCAATGTTCTCATAAACAGTCAGATAGGCCCACATCATTCACTTCAAAAGCAACCACCTGTGACTGCATCAAGATCAAAAGACAACAAATTAGATGAGCTGACAAATTACCTGCAACTGAGGCCAAATAAGAGCCAATCATCAAGATTCTGTATCGAACCATATCTCATAACCTCAATAACTGAGAGGGATGAAATAATTAGGCCCAACAAGAGAAATGCTGAATTTGAGGCACATTCAGTTGAAGGTTGGATGGGATTATCACTCCCTTCCAAGAAAAGGAGAGTTAGAGGAGGCTTCTACTGGAATGTGAGCCCTGACTTCACCTGTTCTCAAACATCAAAAAAACTTAAAATAGAGATTTTGAAAAATGGCTTGAATCCCTCTTTGAAAACAAGGAAGATGGGATCATCTCGTATTATCCTCTCCAACACTTGTGGCTTTGATGCACCTTGTCAGGTGTTGGCAATTGCATACAATGATAGTGAGAGGTATAGAAAACATCTAGATGGACTAGATTTGAAAAATTCAATGTTGGAAATGGCAAAAGATCTTGCATCAAAAGGAGTAAACCAGTCAGTCTATGCTAAAAGAGCTCCCTTGCTTGCAAAATATTTTCCAAGTACCACTTTGAAAGGTGGTATTGAACAAATTAATTGTGCAAGGAGTAGCAGTTTCATTCTAAATGCTGTTAAGCTTCTCTCATCTGTGACTGAAAATTACACCTGCAATTCACCGCACTGCCCAAGTGGAATGGCCAGAGAAATTTCTGTCACTTCAGCAATTTTAGGCGAAAATCGTCAATAGAGAGCATTGAAGCTGCTCTACAAACAGCAGAAACCGATCACTACACAAATTGCTTACTTCCTATGGGTGATGTCTCTGAAGTTCCTGCTGAGTACTTCATAATCGACCCGGAAATATCAAAGAAGGTAATTTCAAAATTAATTCTCTTCCACCTCAAATTACAAAAATAATTTATTAAATTGAAATTATTTTTAAAAACATCAACATTACGGTATTACATAATGCACAATCATTTCATCATGCTTTCATGATTGAGTTTCCACTTAACATTATTTTCCAATCTCATTGCAATTCACTCAACAACCTACATGAACATGATACTAGTTACCTTCCGCTATTACTTCTATACCGTTTATTACACACTTGAACAAACGCATTCAAATTTCATCTATTTGATCAAAAACTTATTTATTATACGTTAAAAAAAACTTGTTAACACCGTATCCAATAAAAACTTTGCTCAGGTTGTAGTGACGGATAGTACCGATCAACTAGTAAGAATTGAGAATGAACATTTCCAACTTTAATTGCCGGTTAGGTTTCACAATTTCTTAATACCTTTGAATTACTTGGGTACTCATTAGCTCATACGGTACGTATTAGCTATGAAAAAATGAGGATTACTGCTTTTGCAAATTTTTGTTTATTGAACGAGCGTAAGCGAGTTCTTACTTTTGACTCGACGCCAAAGTCGTTGTCCGTCTGTTCGTTCGTTTGTTTGTTTGTTTGTATGTTCGACAATAACTTTCGAACGCCTCAATTAATCAACTTCAAATTCAGAACATATATTCTTCAAACATTTATACAGGTCAAGTTCATTGGACAATAAAATCGATCAACTCCTTCATCCTTTTTCAGGCGAAAAAAGGATAAGCTCTTAGCAACAATATATCTATATCTACTCTTGTATCTATAATATTTTAACACAATAATCACGGCTGGAAAAAATGTCATATGGAATTTGAACAATTTTTTTGGTGAATGCATCTGATTTCAATAAAACAGCTGATTACATATTAGCGGCAAATTTGAAGTTCTATTATGAGGAATAAAAATAATAATGTTCTCAAATCAAGAAAACGTTTCATTTGGAAGTCATATGTTAGTATTGATCTCAAATTTCAAACATGTGATAGGAGTCTATTTATTTGAACAGCTGACGACAAGAGGCGGCAAATTTGAATTATTTTATCGTCATACATTTTTCCATTATTTTTGTTGAAATGTTTTAAAGTGGTTTGTTCAATTAAATTTCCATGCTTTGATAAGGCGGGTATTT
This sequence comes from Sogatella furcifera, assembly GCA_017141385.1. NCBI lineage: Eukaryota > Metazoa > Arthropoda > Insecta > Hemiptera > Delphacidae > Sogatella > Sogatella furcifera. The sequence continues at coordinate 32,965,439 of CM029547.1, forward strand.
AATTACACAATTGGGCAGCTGAAGAAACGCGAGCAGCGCGCCCAGCGTACAAAAAGTGTACTAGATGTCTAAAGCTAGGCGTTTTATTCTTTTATTTATTTATTTTCATTTTTTTGTTCAATCACAAATAAATATTAGAATTATTTTTTCAATTATTACAATTTTTTTACGTCTGTCATGTAAACATGAAATGAAGGTATATGATTAGTTCAAATTAGACACATTAGAGAGCGCATATCAGTCCAATCTTCAACCATTTCCTGTTGTCCTATTATATTTTCTATCGCATAAGACTATAGATCAGATGAAAAGAGATGAAAAATATGAATTGTATTTTCATCTCTTTTCGTATTAATGAGTAATAAAAAATATTACCGTGTAATATCGGCCTAAGTCAAACTAATAATATGTCACCCTTGCTTGATGAATGCTAATAACATCCATAATTTTTTTCTTATTTTTTACAACTTGAAATAGGCTATAAAAATATTGGAAAAATTCCATTCTTGAACGAAGTTCTACAATATTTGTCAATGGTTCAACTATTCTTCAATTTAATACATTTGAGAACTCACGAAAGTCTATTGAATTCAATATAGAATGAAATTAAGATATTTATACATGTATGACTATACTCTACATGGAGTTTCAATATACTACGAATGAGTTTCAGCAATTAATAAGGGAAATTTATTGTATCAAAATTAATTGTAGATTAGAATATACGTATATGTAGAACCTTAAAATTATCCGTGAATCCTCTGAATTTTTGCAGTAGAGTCGTCTTGATAAGTACATTTTCATTGGTGCTTTGGCTGCAGCGGATTCACGGATAGTTGGAATAACAAAAAAAATCATAAATCAAAATATTCCGTACATAACTATAACTTCACAAAATGGAATTCTTCAGTATTTTATTAATATAGGTATCACATTAGTATGATTTGTGGTTCCTATTTGGACTATTCGCGGCAGCCAACGCATCAATGAACTTGATCAAGTGGACTTGACTAAAAAATTTCATCATCATGTTATTCAAGCCATAAGTTGACTTTGGAATTTGCACGCGAGTTCTTCAGCCCATGGGGCTTACTAGTAATAATTATAATTTAATTGAAATAATTATTATTTTGAACTTTCTCTATTTATTTCCAGGGTCCAGTATGCTCTGGAAGGAAGAAAAAGGACACACGTGTTGGACCACACCTCATTGTAGAAGTATTCACCAAGGAGGAGCGGCTTCACAATGCTGGCGGTCAAATTGGTGTGAACGAAGAGTGTTGCTGTTTCTTGAAAGACATTCCCAGGAATTTGAAATACAGGGATGTCAACTTCAAGCTGAGAGGAGCCGTTGGACTCATTCCACCTATTAGAGACTCTGAGGTTGGCCATTACCGGGGGTATGTATTTCGAGGGAGTGGAGAGTGGGAAATGCACGACGACTTGAGAGACGCTGTCATTAATATTGTTGGGGATGTAGAAATAAGAGACACGTCCTAATATTTACAACTTGAATTCATAGCTTGTTTTCAAAAACAAACAAACAATAGCTGAGTGAATGTTAGATAACATAAATTTAAGAAAAGATACATAAAAACAATTTTTAAAAAGCACTAGAAAGAGAAAATAAGTTTTTTGATCATACAGTTTATTAATTCTAAAAAAACAAACAGACTAAAAAGAATGATTCTACCAATTCCATCATAAATTTCTCCCCTTATACGTACTTCTGAATGAATTATTCAAGTACAACTCAAACAATATGAAATTCAGCTCAAAACTATAATTTTAAAAGTATTTCTTGAGCAAATATCCCAAGGCTTGAGCCTCTGAACTTGTCTTGAGCCACACGTTTTTCGTCAGAGTTGTATTTGAATACTTTATTAGAGGTAGAGATTGTAAGCATTATAACATGAAGATTTTTTATCAAGCAGTGGTGTGATCAAAAAAGTTATTTTCTTCTTTCTAGTGCATTTAGAAAAGTGTTTATAATGATTTAACTAGAGTTAGGTATCATGAAAATACATTTATATGAACCAAATTAATTAGAATAGAATTCTATTCTAATTACCTTGATATGAACCTCATTTGAAATATTTTCATACACTAAACACATTTTAATAACTTCCCACAAATCCTAAAATAATAACAGATGACTGGAATATGTCCAGTATAAAGCCACATTTACACCGGAATGTTATAACATTTGTTAATTACTTTTATAAGTTCTATAATATATTAAGTTATTAAAAAAAGCTATTAACATTCCGGTGTAAACGTGCCATTACGCGACTTCCACATAGGTGTAGGCTATTGTATAATATATTAAGCCTTACATTATTAAATTCATCTTTATAAAAACATATTATATCATAATCAACACGTGTTATCACAGGGACAAAATTGAAATATGAGGCTGGATACATGATACAATACACATCTGTAATGTGAAAGCAGACTTAGGAATTTCACTAATCATACAAAGCACATTAATTGGTAAATAGTATGGAAAATCGAATACCCTTTTTTTAAAAAAAATTTAGAACCATTATTTTCTACAGACATGTTTTGGGTCTAAGCCAATTCTCAATGTTTTTAGAGTAATAACTTACATTGAGAATGGGCTGAGACCAGAAACATGTCTGTAAAAAATAATACTCCTAATTAAAAAAAAAAAAATCTTATTTTATTTTTCAATTTATTTACCAATTAATTTGAATAGCCCTCAGTTTAAAGTTTCATTTTCAAAGCATATTGAGGTTTGACAGCTCTTGAGTGGCTTATTCTAGTTCCTCGATAATGATCCACCTCTTTCCTAAGTTTAATATTATATTATTATTAATTAACCTTCATTATTTATTATTGATTGAACCTATCCTAAGTTCAATATGATATTATTAATTGAATTATGTGAATTTTCAATTGGTGAAATTAAATGAATAGGCCTACACAAAGATTTCGTCACCTGTCACAGAGCATACATGTTTCCACTCATTTGAGTCATCTTCAGTGTCAGACTCATAAAGGAGGCTCGAATGAGTTGAGTCATGTTATATTCAAATAAATTCAGTGATGATTGACAACTTATTCGTTAGCTCATATTTTAATAGAATTAATATCACTACATCTTCACCTGACACTGTGTTAAAAGTACAAAAATTGACTTTCTTCGGTAAAAGACTACCAAATTTTAACTGGTTAAAATAAATCATGACACAGAAGTGATTGAGAATATCAATAGACATGTATAAGGAATAATTTGCTTATAAAAAATATATCACTGTTAAGTATTAATGTGAGATTCGAACATGAATATTACTAAGAGACTTGTCTTAATATTCTCATCAATAATATTTATATCATGAGACTCAATTTCATGATAAATTTGGTAACTTCATTATTTGAATTGTTGCTTCTTGGACGGCGATTTCAACAGTTGAGCGCGCATGTGGCAATATATCAAATTGAATCGAATTGAATTGGGTTTTAAGTTTTGTGACATGACTATGCAGACGTAATGTTTTATGCATTTTTTTAAAATTCATGCGCCCAAACTTCTCTTTCTTTAATAATAATTCAACTTTGAATTAATCACATTGTATGCTGAAAACTTGTACGGTTTTTTATTCGTTGTAAAAAATGTAATCTTGATGCGTCATTTTTAGGAACACTAGACCCAACGAATTTTATGAGACTTGACCCAATAGGCTACTTTTTGGGAATACCACATTAGGCTACAGCAGCTAATTTTATTTATATGTGATTCCTTCCAAAGTTTAATCTTAACTAGCCTATTAGATTTCATTTGAATTGCATTATTTAATATAAGTACAAAGTAAAAAGTTGAATAGGCCTAACTTACTCTAGGAGGCTGATGTAGAATTATATTTTACTATTTATTTGTTATTTATTTATTAAGTTATTAAAGTGGTTATTATAGTATCTTAATATTTGCTATTCAGATGTAAATACTATGAATTAGTTGGGATGGGATAACGTTACCAAAGAAAGAAGCACTTTTGAATATTTCAGTTTACAGAGAATGAATACTTTTCGTCATACTAGTGTGTAATAGGAAACTTATGGGAAAGCTGCTCTAATCGACTGCCTTATACTCTTATGTAACATCAATGTAACGTACGTTAAATATTAACTTGAACTCTTACAGGCTATACTCAAACATTACATTTCTTGTTCCATCTATGAAGATGTCATAATTAGAATTCTAAAAGTGATCGATCTTGCATCTTCAGATAGGCTACCTTGCGTGAGTTACAGTGGAACACACAGTCGAAATCAAGGGGTGAAGTTTTCAATAAATGGTATGATTCCTTGGCTCATTACAAAGCACATCAATATTCTCTAGTATAGTCTGTTCCAGCAAAGAAGACCCTCTGGGAAGAAGGGAGAATGAATCAATTTTTTTTTTATTATTTATCTTTTTTTATTTTATTAAATGAAGAAATTATTCATTTTATTTCATTTTTTAATTCTATTAAATTATTTTTATCTTTTGTCTAATTGATTATTTCCACATTTGACTACTTTTTATTCAATTTATTACAGTAAAAGAGTCTTCATTATTGCAATTGGCCTCTAGTTGATTAATGATCGAGTAAACACATTTGTATTAGAAGTCATGGATACTATATATTTTTTAAGCTTTGACTGAATTTAGAAAAATTGTAAGCATTTTGTTTTGTAACTGTATTAAAAATGTATGTTATCAATGGCAAAACCGCTACCAGCACCTTTTATTGACTTTCCTGCCTCAAATCACATTTTAAGCACATTATTTGTCATAGATTTCAAATCATTAGTTTTCGATGATGGGACCGCCATCGTGAGATCAAAAAATCTTGATCAAATTTTTGGTTCAATTTTGAGAGGATGTGCTTGGGTGGGTGAAGCTGACCCCACCCAATATAGGATCATATATCTTCACACATTACAATTAGGCTAACATTTCTCAGTTACCGTACCCGATTATAATCATATTATTTCTAGTATAGACAATAATTCGATTTATAATTATTAGGCTATATGATTACCTCATGTGCAATACCGTATGTAAATCGCTAACTGCAGAAAGGAGACATATTCAAAACGTGTAATTCCAAAGGAGAAAAAACTCAATAAATTTTATACAATATGGATTTAAACATCCTCAATCAGAAATAAACAATCATTGAAGTTGTACTATTGGACTATCAGATAGTAGAAAAACTCAATGAGATGTTTTAATAGCCTATAAATATTATATCAGATCTAGAACATTATTTTATCTATCTTCTGAAAAAATACAAAATTTGTTAATAGATGGCTTCCTCCTAATAGCGATTCACATATTCCACATCAGATTCTCATGTATTAATTTTTCGATTAAAGTATTGTCAATAATAGAAATAGCCTAGTAAAATGGTAGTATGTTAGGAAAGTTGTGCAAAAGGTTTTTGTGAACGGTTTCATATCTATGATTCGAAATTCGCAATCTCCTGACACCTTGTGGTGCGGCTACACCCTCAAAAATCATGAAAACTCCAAAATTTTGGGACTTTTTCCAGTGAAAATTATTGTATTCATGTAATTATTTCTTATTATTCTGTATATAATAAATATATACTGTGATATAAAAAAATTTTTGGTACTTTAAGTTCTACTCTCACTTGAATAATTTTATTATTACAAGATACACCTTACAATTTTATATCTACCTACAAGATAGTTGAAACTCAGTGCATTTTTTCATCAAAACTATATTGTTTGATGATATAGTTGTGTCAAGCACAGAAGAGCCTTTGGCAACATGGCTGCCATCCACTACTGCCAGTAGTCGAAATGGAAATTGTTCTAGTATAACCAAATTTAGGAAGAAATAGTACAGACTTAGACTATTTTTTCTGACTCGGTTAATAATTTTGTTATGATTTGTGCTATCATATGTTAATAATTAGAAGAATAGATTAATAAAAAAATATTTTCATTCGTTTAATTAATATGATTGCGATTAGTGTATCAATGGTAGGTTGACTGAAGTGATTTTACCCTGGAACTCTGCACATGCGTAGTTAAACTCTCACTTCCCTACGCCATCTTGCAAGAGGCTATCTGCTCGGCACAACTATATTAGCCAAATACGATTGGACCTCTACGGTACCGGTGATTTTCGGTGTTACTGGTTAATGATATTCTTGATTATTCTAAAATGGTTACTATCAAAAATTTAATGGAGACGAAGTTCTGTCCAAACGTAATACTATAAATATGTCACATTGGAGTATCATAGGAGTATCATGATTAATAGCATACAATAATAATAAATGAAATATTGAGGATTAATATTCTGGAATATTTGATTTGCATTGAGAATTGATAACTTATGATTATTGGTAACAGATGAATAAACGCTAATAATGATACCTTAATACAATTTTTTGAATGTGATATTCTAAATGCACATTTTAAGCACATTTTTTTGAGACCATTTCGAACGAATTTGCTTGAGTGGATAAGGTCAGCATCATAACTTCGAATGCATTTTTCAAGGTCAAGGAGTCGCGCACATTTTTTAAAAATATTATATTCTGAAAGCACATTTTAAGCACATTTTTTCGAGACCATTTCGAACGAATTTGCGTGAGTGGGTGGGGCCAGCATCATAACACTTCAAATGCATTTTTCAAGGTCAAGGAGTTGCGCACATTTTCTAAAAATGTGATATTCTGAAAGCACATTTTAAGCACATTTTTTTGAGACCATTTTGAACGAATTTGCTTGAGTGGGTGGGGCCAGCATCATAACTTCGAATGCATTTTTCAAGGTCAAGGAGTCGCGCACATTTTCTAAAAATGTTATATTCTGAAAGCACATTTTTAGCACATTTTTCTGAGACCATTTCGAACGAATTTGCTTGAGTGGGTGAGGCCAGCATCATAACTCCAAATGCATTTTTCAAGGTCAAGGAGTCGCACACATTTTTTAAAAATATGATATTCTGAAAGCACATTTTTTGTGATCATTTCGAACGAATTTGCTTGAGTGGGTGGGGCCAGCATCATAACTTTGAATGCATTTTTCAAGGTCAAGGAGTCGCGCACATTTTCTAAAAATATGATATTCTGAAAGCACATTTCAAGCACATTTTTTTGAGACCATTTCGAACGAATTTGCTTGAGTGGGTGGGGCCAGGATCATAACTTCAAATGCATTCTTCAAGGTCAAGGAGTCGCGCACATTTTTCAAAAATATGATATTCTGAAAGCTCATTTTAAGCACATTTTTTTGAGACCATTTCGAACGAATTTGCTCGAGTGGGTGGGGCTGACCGTGAAGCTGGCCCCACCCACCAACGGTATCAATTTTCAAGGTCAAGGAGTCGAGCACATTTTTTTTTTAATGTGATATTCAGAAAGCACATTCTAAGCACATTTTTTTAGTACAATTTATAAAAAATGTGCTTGAGTGGGTGGGGCCAGCTTCACGGAGCTGATAAAAACGCATGACCCATGCTAATCTTATGGGGAAAAATTGAGCTCTGAGCTCAATTACTCGACACCTTGATAACTTTTTCAAGATGTAATGTAGTTCATTTACTCAATGAGATCTTTCGAATGAAAACCTGATCGGTTGAGAAACTGCCGAGGAGTTTTGTTTAAAAAATTTAATCTTCTCAACAAAAATTAAAGATTCAGTTTCCACGCTTCTTATTATCCATCAGGCTTAACTTATGATTAATACATCAAATGGAAGGGCAACGAGATAAGATTCGAGTACAAATGCTGCATCCGCAGCACGGCGCACTATCAAGTCTACATGCAAGTTTTCCGAAATTAGAGAAGTTGGTATTTAGTGAAATCGATTGAACAGTTTCTTTGACCCTTCTTCATTTGTATTTTTTAAAGCAAAGGGCACATGCACACAATTCTTGATGATCTGTCAAAGAAAAGCATCATGCTATGAATCATTTTAGTGAGTCATCTTCTTACGCCATTGAATCAAACGCCAGAGCGTTGATCCAATTGTAGGATAAGATCATTGAAAAAAGACACATAAACTTTTGGAAAAATTTGACTGCAGACTGAATAGTGCTTCATATCGCATATGTAACACAAGAATTAAAAACTGTATCAATCAATCTGTCATTTGATATATTATGATTTATTATTGTGAATGCAACTTGATGAATAATATGAATAATACAGACAACACCCAAAGCAAGTTAAGTGAAACGTTGTAAAAACTGTATGAATTACTCTGTCGTTTAATAATTATATGATTTATTATTGTAGATGCAACTTGATGAATAATATGAAGCAATGAAACCCCGCTATTCTTTTTGAAACACCCAGTACAATCACATTTATAATTTCTCCGTTGAATGATGGAGTTGAGGAACTTCATTTATACTGGAAATATTCCATTACTCCTATAATTCAACAGAATTATTACATTCGAAAAAATCTCAAAAATATGATTAATGATTTGGACAAAAAAATTGATTTCATTTCTATCAATTTGATTGAACACTTATCTCAAAATTCTATAATAAGTCTTATAAATTGAGAACCCAATAAATTCATGGCAGTGGAAAATTCATTATGATAAGTTGATTGTTACTTCAAAATAATAACAATAATAAAGTTATGAATAGTAACATAGATGATTGTATGCTCACCCAGTAAAGAATAATGTCAATTATATGTATCAAGTTTTAAGTTTATAAATTAATAGAAGAATAATGGAAGGAAGAAGCTCCGGGAATGAATAATGTGGTAACTCGCCATGATGAGATGAGTCTGAAACGAGTCGAAGCAGCCCTGCTAATTCAACTTGAGACGAGGGTGAAATTCTTGATTACTTTTATAAGTGAACTCGAAACTTTCCGCCATTATTATCAGCAATAGAGCACTTTCGAAAGTTATCTGGTTTAAAGGTTGCTCGATATTATCTCAACAAAGGAAAGAGGCATCATATTGTGTGCTTCCAGAATTCCATGAAGCTTTTCTGATTAGCTGTGAGAAGTGCATCTTATGACAACATAATACTCATAGTTACCATATTGAACAGCGTATAAGACGTCACTAGAAATTGATGAGGTTACTTTGAAGGGCGAAAAAAATCACACAAGATAAATTATTACATTCAACGACTCTACTGTTCAACACTATTGTACAATTTGGTATTTTGAGGTGGCATTCCCAAGCGACGGCTGGAGCTGCGCAGCTCTATCTGCACGACTAGAGCTTTGCAGATTATGCAAGGTTCGCCAATGAAGCGGGACAATTTCAATAAGTGACAGATTGTTCAAGAAATTGTACTTTCGTAATTTCATTATTATGAATAGAAACGAGAAATGTTGCCATTACGTTTACAATGGGTTAAAAATCTTTTTTGAATATAACATCTTCCAAATGTCCTCCATTGGAATCTATCCACTTTTGCAGCGGGCCTGGAAGTTTCCCATGACATTTCGCAGCATATTGAGTGGAGTTTCTTCAATCTCATCTTGAATCCCTTGTTTAGAGGATGGGATAGTTCTGGGTGAATCCTTCTGAAAAGCTCTCGTTTTTAAGTAGCCCCATAGAAAAAAGTCACAAATTATTGACAAACCTTGGGAGCGAGGGGGCCAAGGAATATCCCCGTTCCGAGAAATGACGTGGCCTAGAAGCAAAGCATTCACAGCATTCATGGCAACTCTCTCAGTGTGGCTTGTTGCCACAGTGTGGCTAATTCAAAACAAGAGTTTTCCAGAGCGATCCACCGAGAACTTTCCCACCTCTGAAACAACAGATTCGAGATGAGATTGAAGGAGTTCCACTCAATATATGCTGCGAAATATCATGGGAAACTCCCAGGCCCGGCTGAAAAGATTCAGAAATCAGAAAGGCTGGAGATTCAGAAAATGAATTTTCACTCATTGTTCACTAATTGGCTACATTTCTCCTTTCTATTCATAACAATGAACTTACGAAAATAAAATTTCTTGAATAATCTGTTACTTATTATTGAAATCGTTCTGCTTCATTGGCTAACCCTCTATATTATTATGATTATTTATATGATGAACTTACCCTTCCAGCTCTCTGTATTCTGGAGGTGCTAAAATTCTACCTATAGGCCTATTATAACAATAATTTTCCAAGGGAGGTTCTACAGCATCCCTATCCAACTTGGGGGAGAGATATAACTATTCAGTATTTATTGCGTAGGCTAGTCTGTCAATAGAGAGAAGCCCACATTACATGGCAATAAGACTTTTTAATAGCCTTCCTCCTTGTTTGAGGAAGATAACTGATAAGGGTGAATTGATGAGGCAGTTGCACATTAAGCTTATTGATATTAAGCCATACTCCATGGCTGAATTTGTTAAGAAGGTAGGTATTTGAGGTCCTCATACTTGATCATATTGTTGTTTTTTATTTTCTGTGTAAAAAAAATTCCACATGCTGGAATAGACTCCGTTTCAGTTGCTGTCTAGACTCCGAGCAGAGAGTATCGTTTGTTTTTCACTCTCTGCTCCGTTATCTCCAATCGTACCGATAATAGTGAACCGGTGATTTCGTGAGTAATTTATTTTGATTCGATTTCCTACTGTAATTTGGACATATACAAACTGTTAATATGTCGTGTAAAATTTGCTTCAAGTCAGTGCGAAGTAACTCTGATAAAGTTGCGTGTGGAGAGTGTTCGGCTCTAGTGCATGCGGGTTGTGCTGGACTTAATGTTACTGACGTCAAGTACATGACGGAAAATAATCAGATCTGGCGTTGTAGGGAGTGTAATTTGGATCGAAGGAAAAGTATGTCGATTGAAACGCCGGTGTCAATTGATTCTACGACATCTCTAGCCGACGTAATCTCAATGCTAAAGAGAATAGAGACTGATCTCGGAAATTCAATGGAGATGTGTCATGCGGAGATCAAGGAGCTGAAAGAGAAACAGGCAGAGCGAAACGAGAAATTTGAAACTTGTCTTAATACTATTGAGGAGTTGACTAGGCGAGTTGTGGGGTTGGAAAAGGAGAACATTCAATTGAGGGAGCGTGTTGAGGACCTGGAACAATATTCTAGAATAAATATGGTCGAAATTCGAGGTCTGCCTTATCAACCAAACGAAGATCTAAACTCGGTTGTGTGAAACATGGCGAGTGCTCTTGACTGTCAAATTAAGGAAGATTCCATCGATGTATGTCACCGCTTAGGTCGCGCTGGATCAGAGGGACCGGCTCCCGTTGTCTTCAAGTTCGTCAGGAGATCCGACAAAAACGCGCTGCTGAAAAAGAGGAGAGTAAAGCGGGATTTCTCGACCAGGCACATTGGCTGTAATACAGATCAACCGATCTATATTAATGAATGTCTGTCACCGTCCGGGAGGAAACTTTTCTCATTGGCTAGATCTGCACACAAGGAGCAGCGATTTCGGTTTCTGTGGGTGAGAGACTGTAAAATTTTGATAAGAAAAAAAGAAGGAAGCTCGGTGATTGAACTGAAATCAAGCGAACAATTGGATAAGATTGTAGCTCAAAGCTCATTATCAGACAATGGTGATAAAGTACTGATATCAATCCAAATGATTAGCTCAGTAACGTTTGTGATTAAATCAAGACTATTCAATTTCGTTATGGATTTTTTTTATGTATTATAGTATGAGCGAACTAAATCATATTGAATTGATATGGAGTTTTATATATAGAATTTTTTTGATTTTGATTAATAATTACTGTAGTGTTGTTCTATTGTTTTTGTTCACTATTGTTCTATTATTGGTATGTCAAATCTACTGTCACAATTATCCATCATGCTTGATTTTCGTTGTTTACAGTATTGCATGCTCACTGTCTCAATCGAATTCACTATGCATAGTGGAGCCTTCATTATCTTTAAATAGCTATTTGAAATCATCCCACTCTAAATCAATATATTATGGATGATACGAATACTAGTTTCTATTCAGATTCAGTGTCATTCAATGCTGTAGTGGGCAATGATAAGTCTGCTCTACTCATTTTACACCAAAATATTAGAAGTATTAATAGAAATTTTGATTTATTTGTATTGTTTCTTGGAACGCTGTCTGTTAAGCCTGATGTAATTGTTCTCACTGAGGCTTGGTTGAGAGAGAATGATGATAGTCTTTATCAGCTGGAGGGCTATCATTCCTTATCGGTGGCCGGTCGTACTCGGGCTGGGGGTATTATTGTTTTCTATTCGAATGATAAGTCTTTCACTTGTAAACAGTCTAATTCATTAATCGATGGATCTGATTCTTTAATGTTCGATTTGATGATGGGGAAATCTGTTATCTGTACTTTTCTAGCCATTTATAGATGGCATAGCCATCCTATTGCAGATTTTCTCAATAGTTTCGCATGCGCTATTGCTGGAATAAATAGTAAACGAACTGTAATTTGCATAGGAGATTTCAATATTGATTTGAATTTAGATAATGAGTTAGTTGATAGATATAAGAATATTTTTAGTAGTAACGGATTTGAAAATATGATTAATTTGAATACAAGAGTGACCGATCTTACTTTTAGTTGTATTGATCACCTGTTATTTAGGAGTAAAAAGCCACTCATGGATGAGGCCTTTGTGATCGATTCCCACATAACTGACCATCGCAGTATTGGGTGCCTGCTCGCATGTAGTCAGAATGTTCCCTCTAGTATTAGCGATGAGAAAGTATTGCTGGATTACAATATATTATTAAATCTCCTTGCTAATGAGTCTTGGTCGTCTGTTTACTCAGCTGCTTCTTGCAATGACGCGTTTGATTGTTTCATTCTAACTTTGAATGATCACATTTCACAAAGCAAAGCGATTCTTCCTCCCCCATGTCACGATAATAGTCGTACCAAAAAGCTTAAACCATGGATGACTGATGGCCTCTGTCTGGCTATCGTGAATAGGGATAAACTAAGAAAGAAAGTTATGAGGTCCCCTAATGATGCTCGACTTAGACAGCGGTATGATAATTTTAAGAAAAGAATTGAAATTTAGATCAAGGAGACTAAGGAGAGGTATTTCAGTAGGCTATTTGAGGAAGCCAATGGTAATTCCAGAGCTCAGTGGAGGGTCATTAATTCATTGGTTGGCAGTAATAAGACCAAATATGAACTAAGCAATATTCAAATCAATGATGTAACAATTGATGACCCTAAAATTATTGTTGAACATTTCAATGAATATTTTGTGAATGTTCCTGCATCCTTATCAGCTTCTCTTCTTGAACCAAGTATTGCCCAAAAACATTCTTATAAAAGAATCTTTACTGTTGAGCCTGTTGTGAATTCTTTTTTCTGGTCCCCAGTATCTTGTGAAGAAGTAGAACTATTCATTTCAAGACTTAAAGTTAATACAGCATCAGGTGACGATAGCATCTCTTCGGCTGTTGTTGGGACTGTTTCACATGTTATTTCTTCTGTTCTGGCTTATATTTTTAACAAATCTTTCTCTGACGGCATTTTCCCCCAAAGGATGAAAACTGCTCGAGTAATCCCCATCTTCAAGAAAGGATCAGTCACTTCTGTTGAAAATTATCGACCAATATCACTATTGTCAGTATTTTCCAAGTTGTTTGAAAAGATTGCAAAGACCAGGTTGATGGACTTCATGAATAGGCACAAGGTAATTTCTGATTCTCAATTTGGTTTCAAAGAGGGTTTGAGCACTGAGATGGCACTTCGGAGGTTTATGATGTTGTTACACGATGGGTTGAATTCAAATGACAGGAATAGAGTTGCTGGAGTCTTCCTTGATATAAGGAAAGCATTTGACACAGTAAATCATGTCATTCTTCTGGAGAAGATGGAGAGAGTTGGCATAAGAGGAGTGGCAAGTCAGTGGTTCGGGTCCTACCTGGGAGAGAGACAGCAATATGTTTTCCTAAAAAATAATAAAAGCTCTATAAAGGGGATAAATTGCGGAGTACCTCAAGGGTCGGTCCTTGGACCTATCCTGTTTCTAATATTTATAAATGATTTATATTCTTCAAAGTTTAAAGGGAAGTTCACAGCGTTTGCTGATGATACAGCACTCAGCTATGGTGAAGCAACAGCTCAAATGCTACTGGAGAGTATTGAACATGATGTTGAGTTACTGTCATTGTGGTTTACATGTAATAGACTGAGTTTAAACATTAAAAGTCGTTTCTGGTCAACTTCTCACTGGGTCAGGGCTTTCAGATGCAAGGTCCTGTCAAGTATCACTCTATTGATTGTCAGGATAGATCTAGTAATTGTCCATGTGATAGCTTTCCACAAACTGATGTTGTGAAGTATTTAGGCTTGAAGGTGGATGAGAAGCTTAGTTTCAAGCAGCACATCTCATCTCTCAAGAATTATCTATACATGTTCATGCGTAGGTTTTACTTCTTGAGGTCTGTTTGTCCGTCAAATGTAATGAGGCAAATTTATTTTGCATTTGTTCACTCAAGGCTTAACTATGGACTTACTTGCTGGGGAAGTACATATTACACTCATGTGAAGCCTCTGTCAAGGTTGCAGAAGTCTTTTGTTCGTATTATGATGAGGAGAACAAGAAGGACTGAATCCTTTCCTCTTTTCAAGCAGTTGAATATTCTGCCAGTAAGATACATGTTTGTTTTTAAAGTGGTGCAGATGTTTTTTGTAATGAGTGGTAATATTGGAGCTATTGTTGATGATGTTCGGACATCAACACGACATGTTAATAGAGTTGTTTTGCCAAGAGCAAGATCCACCAGGTTTCAAAAGTCCTTCTTGTTCTTAGGCCCCAAGTTCTTCAATAGTTTGCCAGAAAATTTAAGATCCATCCAGTCATATTTCTTATTCAGTAGATTGACCAGAGATTGGCTCTTTGTCCATCTTCCAGATGAGATTGAGCAACTGTTTTTGGTTATTCATTGACCATTCAAGCTCCATTTGTCGACAACTTATTGAACAACTATAATTAACTTACTTCTTGTTTCACCTGTTTTGCCGCTTTTCTCAATTTTTGTATACCTTTCCTGAACTTTTCATTGTCACTTCAATAGGCTATTTTGTTTTTCTAAATTCTATTCTTTAATTAAATTAAATTGATATTATTTGGCACCATCACTAGTTGTGATGGTCATTTCCATTCTAGTTTTTAATTGTCTACAGCAACTCCTCCATGCGAACAGGGAATGTTTCCCTTGCATGAGAGTATTTATTGCCATTGATTTGTAATTTCTTTGCATATGTTATCAACTCATTTCATTAGAGTACCTAACAAGTGAGTCTTAATCTATGTTATAAGAAGTTATTTCATTATTATTTTTTGTAAAATTTATTTTTTGGCAATAAAAGAATGTATTATTATATTATTATTATTATTATTATTATTATTATTATTATTATTATTATTATTATGCTGTGAAGTGGTGAGTCGATAAGATAGGATTATTTTATGATTAATTATTATTGTTTATTAATAATTCAATTTAATTCTTATTTTTTCCAATAATTTATCTTCATGAAGTGTTTTATGGAAATCGGTTCACTGTACCGCCATCGTGGTGTGAATGAATTATAAATAAATGAATAGATATAAAGTTAAGAGTCTGGATCTTTAACGGCTCCAGACGCGCAACTCGATCCACGCAGCGAGAGCCCTACAGCCTACAGTTAGAGCTGTGCGTGCGGAGCTCAAGGCTTCAATGCAAGCTTCAAGGTACAGTACTGTTGAATAGTATCACCGTGATTCAGTATGAGAGGAGTTTTCAATTTTTTGAATCATGAAGATTGATAACAAGTTGCATGGATCAATGTTTATACAAGAGGGAGTGGGATCAAGTAGTGGAGATGTATGGTAATTGGATAGGATCGGAAAGTCCTCTCTTCTACTACGCAAATATTTAGGCTACATTCCATGAGCCCGCTTTAGAGTTCTTGGAAAAAGTTCTGCTCTCAGCTTTCAACTGATATTAAATTGTTTCATAGATCCAATCCGGAAAGCTTCGAAAAGATAAAAAGATATTGTTATGTTGTTATGACAACTATAATGCGGGTAGCAAGAATAGTTAATTAGAAGATAATATACAGTATTAGTGGTGTGATAATAATACAGTATGATATTGTATGAGTGGTGTGAATAGAACTTGATACTTTAACATTGAACGCTGATATCACCAGTCTTGGTTTCGAGTAGACATTTCTCGATTGTAGGCCTATTATAAATTTTACATCTTTCAGTAAAATTTTTCTTATACTGAACATGCCTGCCAAATTTGAACGCATTCACTTCAGTGGATTTTTAGTTTTGGTGATGAATGAATAATAATCAATAAATGTTTTAGTGAAGGTGTATTTCCAGAACACTTCAAAATAGCAAATATTGTCCCTCTACTCTAAGGTGGAAACCCAGACGATCCCTCAAATTATCGCCCAATTAGTTTATTGCGTGCTTTCTCAAAGAAAATGGAGAAAATAATTAAATGTAGACTCATGAATTACTAGAAAATACCTTAGAAAATACAACATAATCAGTGGAAGTCAGTATGGCTATCAGGAAGGTAAGAGCACGGATGATGCTATTATCAAACTGACCAGTATCATAAGCAATAATTTCAACCAAGAAAGAAAAACTCTAGCAGTGCTGTTGGATTTGAGTAAAGCATTTAATACCATACCACATTCGAAGCTTTTACACAAGTTGCAGTGCTTAGGCATTCGCGGTATACCACTGAAACTATTTAATGAGTATTTAAAGGGCCGATTCTAAAAACCAGTAAATTGCATTTATCTGATTACGGATTGCCACAAGGACCGTACTCTCCCCAATTCTGTTCCAAATCAATGTGAATGATATGCTGAGATTAAAAATCTATAATTGTGAGGTAATATCATATGCTGATGACACAACGCTCATTCTCACAGGAAACGCATGGCCTGGCTTAATAAAAAGCAGTAAGTTGGGCTTGAACAAAATATAATCATTTCTAGACAGACACGCATTAACATCAAATTTAAATACTAAAAAAGTCACTATAGCCAAATTTGACTGGACAACCCGATAGAAATCACAGTTTACGTATTCACTCATCATTATGCAATAGAGATACCGGTAATAATTATTGCGATTGTCCAAAAATAATAAGTGCAAAAAAATGTAAATTTTTATGCATAATGCTAGACCCTCACTTGAGATAGGATGCACAGATAAACAATTTATGTAATAGACTCAAGTTTTTACGAATTCCACAGTGTCAGTAAACTATAAAACCTAGAACTCGCAAAAATTATTTATTATTCCTATGCACAGAGCGCGTTACAGTATGGCATCAAATCCTGGGGTGGAGCTTTGAACACGCATTTAAATATATTATATGTAATTCAAAAATATGTTAGCAAAGCAATAATGGGTAAACCAAGGCTCTATCCCAGCAATGCTCTCTTCTGTGAGTTTGGCGTTCTCACAATCAAACAGCTGTACATTACAAATATAATTTTTCACATAATTGAATATAAAGATAGCTTCCAACAACGACGAACCCACTACAGCTTAAGAAAAACCTCCATAATGTTTTCAGTCGATGGATCCAGACTGTTGGTTTGCGACAGGCAACTCACTTTCACAGCTAATAGAGTGGTTAACTACATTCCAGCTAAATTCATTCAAAGTAAAATCACAAAAAAATTGATCAGAGGAATCGATGGAATGGATAATCTCCAATTCAGCAATATCGCTTATTCTAGGTGTGCATCAATCCTTAACTTCTATTATTTAATTGAATGAATTATATAGTTCCCGATTCCATAAACCCTCCAACAGCGCGTTTTTTCACATGTCACGTTTACCATCAGTAATATATAGGTGTTGACGTTTTCTCTATCACCAATCATTGTCAGTCAATCGTTTCATTAACTCAGTTCTCTACTCTATTTCATTTCATTGTAGGCTTTTCTCATTCTTCATTTGGTTATTCAATTTCATTATCTTCAGTGATTCTTATCATAATTATAAATTATAATGTACTCCTTTAATTAAGATGACCTAGTTAAGTTTAATGACAGCTTACCTGCGCTCAGGCTTATGCCTTTGCAAGTTTCTTTCCTGTATTTGTTTCTGTTCTAATGTATGCTATTGCATAAGATTTATTTATTATTTTTACTGTACATTGAAGCAATTGTGTATTTTTTGCAAAAGGAAATAAAATTTGAATTTGAATGAATGAATGATGGATGAATGAATGAATCAGTGTCATTTCGCTTCTACGGATAGTTTAATGATTTTTGATTATTCATATTGTTTACAAAACATATCACTATGGTGAAGGTTTTCTTAACTTCGTTCTATAGTATTCCATTTAACATTTTGCTTTCTTGAGAGAACCATTGTTCAGTAATGTAGATTATAGTTTTCATGAAATTGTGTGATGGAACCTTCTCATAATGTCTGTGGGAATAATGACTCACATTGTCTAATGATCATTATCAACTGGCGACGTGAAACTTAGCGTCTAATCACTGATCATAGCCAGAGATCATGATTAGACGCTGATAATAATGAATCAACAGGTTAATATAATACTCAATAAATAAGAGCCAGTTTTCTCAATCAGGTAATTAGTATTCAATAATTCTGAGAGTATGTTCATTCTATAGCTCAAGATAAGGAGTAATTCTGATTGAATTTTTATTCTTTGTTTCACTATTGTCTTTTTACAATGTAATTATGTCATTGTTTTTATTTTAAACAATTATCAAGTACCCTTTTTGTTCATTCGCACTTGAAAATGACTATAATTAGTTGAAACATGTTGTGCTTTAAAAAATAATTCAAAAAGGGTACTTGATAATTACTTAAAATAGAAACAGTGATAAAAGTAGCCCTGAGATTAAGGGAACACTAATTATGTCATCTATTGTTTGCCTTGGGTCTGAGACCTGGTTCAATCATTCAATAAAAAAATATAGAAATTATCCTATTGAATTTGTTGGGCCTACTCAGAAATAACTAGTTTTAATCATCTGTGAGCAACTCGAATAAGATTGCAGAATCTGGACTGAAAGCTGAATTCGGTTTACCATTTTTCGGGGATGTTACAAGAGAAGCTAATTCTGCTCGTTTATCGCATGTAATCACTTAGTGCCCGAAGTCGGCTCATCTATCGGTAGAGCCATCTTGGCAGAGCCAAACTCTAGTAATCGAGTAACGAAATCTCCAGCTTTGACAAAGAATGCGCAGTGGTGCAGCAAGGAGACTCGCGGCAGAAAAACAGAAGGGAGAAAACAGAGGATGAATAAGAAAATAAAGAAGAAACAAATTTTTGGGGTTCCTTGGAAGGGTGCTGGATTGGAATCGCATTACTCACCGGGAGAATAAACCCCTTGCCGTGTCTTTCGCGTACCCCTCCTCTCAACACAGAGCCGGCGGAGGCAAGAGCGGCACTGGAGGCGATAAATATAGTTGGCGGGTGCCACACCGGAAGTGCGTCTGTTTTCCGGAAACGAGCTCAGCCTTGTGGATCCAGACTCTGTTTTTCAGAGCCGCCGGTTTTATTTGTCCAGCAATATTCATTCGATCAAATGCGCTGCAACGAAGCTGATTTCTAAACCATAAACGATTCTTGTTGATTGTGTGTTTCAAGGATTTCAAATCACAATAATGCTTAGTAATTGCTATGAATTTATAGCCATTGTAGAAGTATTCTTCAATCAATATTCAAATAGAATTTAATTTAGATAAATAAATGAATAAAAAGTTGTATTTCTCAGAAAACAAACGCATAAACAAAAACATTAAACTTTTACACGAAATTGATAAAATTATGTACTCTATATTAAACTATATTTCATATTAATTTAAAAGTTTACTAAGGAAAGACACTCCCAAGAAAATTCTATGTAGCAGATGCCATCAAAAATCAATACCATAAACTATTTCTGATGCAAGAAAAAAGTAAGATGAATATAACAAATAAAAACCATACTAGCAAAAGGACTTAGGGAGAGGTTGAAAACTAGTTACTGAAATTGGATCTGACAAACATTCAATAAATTACATTGGAAATACAGATCTGACTCTATCTCTCTATTCATAGTGATATAGAATTTTTTATAACTCATTCACCTATATTCAGATATTCTATAGATATTAACTCAAAGTCTACAGTATAAACTTTCTGGTGAGGTTTAGCTCTAACAGGAGTTAGAAAGAATATACCAAAAGGTGATAACGGTATACAAGAGTTTATTCTCTTACTTCAATGTAAATAAAATCTTTCAAGAAGAGAGGAGTTCAAGCTATCAACACTTTGATATAGAAATAATTTTAATTATAATTTGAACATTAGAAGTGATCACAGAGTTCAATTCGATAGGATAAGCATAAACTTGTAGGAGATTACGAGGAAAAACCACTCAATTCTCTCAGTTTGTTTTTCATGGGTTGCTAGACATTACACAACTTTAATGGCTACACAAACTGGAAAGATTTCTATGATCTAATCAATGTTAGGTGATGATACCCGGAGGAAAGTAACAGTCTCTATAAAATGAGACTAACACTCAGGAGCTAGAAGAGTCAAAGACAAACCTTATCGCAGTGGACGATTAAAACTTTGTGAAGAACAAAAGTAAATGTTGTATGACAACTTCCTGATTCGGTAGAAAGTAGGTACATTGAGGAAGATAATGGTCCGTGTCTTTGGATTGGAGTGGATAGAATGGGTTGATCAACTTGGATCTCCTTCATGTTCGAGATTAAGTTCCCTCTTTACATTCGATTCAAATGATATGTTGAAATATCATTATAGATAATTGAATAAGAATATAATTTATAATCGAATGAAAAAAGAAATTATACTTAATTTTCGTGATGACTATCCGTTAAGAACTGAGAAATAATAATAATGCAAGCTCTACCACTCATTTTCGATAAATCAATTTGATAAATCATTATTATTTTAGCAGAGAAAAAAAATAGTTCTGTCATTTCAAATAATCGTATGTGGTTGAGAGCTCATCCATCAGTATAAAATCAAAATTTCACAATACGTCAATAATCAAGGAACTGGAGAATTTTTGTTATTTTTCATTAATGAGGCCACGATACTCATAATAATCATGGATCATTATGTAGATGCTTGTATTGAAACATTGCCCCAATCTTACATGGACGTTTGCTTGGATTCCGCTTTCTTCTGCTTATAAGTTTAATGTTAGACTTGGTTAATGGCTATTCCGTGGTAAACATTTTGCTCATCCATATATCATGCACGATTTTGTCGCTTTATTTTTATTCTAGGCGTTCCCTCAACGGAAGTAGAATCTTCTGACGAATTATTTCCTATAGCAGGAAGTATTCCATTGCATGGGAATACGAGATAAAAATTCACATATTCTTATGTGCTTGGAGTAGCTTGCATAGAAGATCCTGGAAATGTTTAGTATGTTCTAAAACGAGTGTTTTGTATGTAAAAAAGCACGTTACATCACTGAGGGTGCACAACCCCAAGAAAGAATGGCAAAAGATTCTGGGGGAGGAATAAACTCAGCAACCACCCTATTTCATCACTTGGATGTTTGCTGATAGCTAATCTGTCACTAAAGTTTTCAAAATAGCTTATAAGACTCAAGGGTTGGTCTATTATATTTCGGAGGAGGCGTTGCATAATATTTCATCTTGGATTTTTTTTCTTGGGTAGTTGGGATACAATGAAATACAAAAATAAATAGATATCTCCAAGTTTTCCTGCAAAGAATACTGAATAATGTATAATGATTATTAGAATAGGGGACTACTTTACAAAGGATGTGAACTCTTACAAAAAGTTTAAGTGAACAATTTTCCAGTGTTGCCTCTGCTTAGGAAACTTATCTGGAATCTTGAAATTGTTGCAATTGGCTCCAGAACAACAAGAAAGATATCATTAGTCATATGAATTCCAATTTCAGTTGTTATTGTTCTTTGAAGAAGCAAGGGAATTATAATAATGATAGAATATGATCAGTAGCATATTGCTGCTGTGGGATCATTTCTGTGAAGCATATGTATATCTGATTGAAACGTGGTTTCCTAATATTTTTTAGAAGAATTTCAGTAGATAACCTATCTTCAAAATATTCTCTGAATTCTCAATTGAAGTTATTAATAGACTCGAATTAGGTTGTAACGGTATGAAATATCATGATTATTTTATCTTGTTTTTCAACCAAAAACGTTTAATAAATTTTCCATTACTTGATAAAATTGTTTTCGAATTACTCGAAAAACAACTTTATCATTGTTCTTGCAATTACAAGCTTATTCTTTTAGTAGATTTCTCTCTATATTTTTCCTCCTTTTTCATTACTTTGTATGTTGCTCGGTCGCTCTCTTTCTTGAACAAAATTCTGCTTGATCGACAGTTGCTTAGGAGTGGGGATGGCCTTGTACGGTTTGCTCCTCTATTAATTTCAATTCACTTCGAATCCAGCTCCCAACCAGTTCAGATTGACATTTTCTTTCTTCTATAAGATTTGTTGAAAGTTCTTTGAAGTACAGGATGTAGTCACATTAATTAAATTCTCATTCTTTTACATAGTAGCTTCATCCTGATTTTTTTTTTTAATTTTTCTTTGATATGTAAATTTACCAAGTTATTGGATTCTTCTCTCAAATTTTACCAATCTCCAAATCCGCTGTATCAGCGGTCGATGTATCAACCTCGATGTATCAACCTCGATGTATCAACCTGGATGTATCCACCTCGCTTAAATTAACCAGTAAACCAATACTGTAGCATGGACTTCGCAGATGGACCGAGGGTATCTCGTTAAAAACCCCAAGGAAACCCGGACTTCTGCACATCAGGATTACAAAGAAAAACCTCAGAAGGATCAGATTCAAATTTCCATCGAAACCAATATTTTATCAACCAAGTGAAGTGCAATTGAAAGGCAATAGTGATACATAGTGTGAAAGTTCATGGGGGGCCCTCATCACACCAGGTATTTATGTATACTAACATATTTAAGAATTTAAGTAACCGATTGTAACCCATATTTCTGAAAATAATGTAATTTGTATTTCCGGTAGCCAATTACTATTATCTTTTGATTTTATTTATTCTGGTTTTTAGAAATAAACCAAGGGATGTCGCTACTACAACCTTTCGTTATTAATTTATAATAACCTCTGTCACAATTCTAAAGATGAGATCTTTTTCCTTTGTGGTGGTTTTAATTTGAATTCTCTTGCACTCACGATCCCCTTGTATTATGTCGGGTGTGTAATTTTGATGATTTCAGAATTTATTATATTAACCTATAAATAAGTTTTGATATCTTCTTATTGCCCATCTGAAATAATATAAGGTCAGGTATAAATCTATACAAGGATCAAATAATTTAATTTAAAGTTTCTCCTCACCACATAAACGTTACAACTGCGCCTAACTCTTTAAATATTCCAGATAACGTTTTGCACTCATCTTTTGGATTGCGGACAGGGAGGGTTATTATGGAAATTATAAAAATCTAAATTTTTTGGAAGTACAAACTATTAACTACAAATATTTTGCATCTTCAATATATTTTTTCTTGTCTCAGTAGTCAAGTTAAATGGCATCACCTAAACGTAGTATAACTTGTGAGCTGAAAATTATGAATTATTATTGGATTATCAAATATTGAATATTTAATGGAATTAATCAAATGTACCATGGCTCCTGATAGCAAAGTAGTGAATTAATGGGATATAAAAAAGGAAGTAGTAAATAATTTTGATGTCAATTTGTTCTCCAATACTAAATTCAATCCGAATTATCTCTCAAAAGAATGTTTATTATTTGAGCTTGAAACTTGAGGGATTATAAAATTGTTTATCTAAATACAGTAATATAGATATGCTATTTAAGTTCGTTAAATATAAAATTAGGAGTTTTGGGTATGAAATATTTGGAAGTACTATTTATAAAAATAATAATTTAACCTGAAAGTTGAAGTAATTTTGATCAACAACTTCTTAATAATTTATTATTCAATTGTGGTGACTTTTGCTTAAAGATTTAATTTTGCCTCTTACTCAAATTATAGCTTCTCAGATTTTTATTCAGTATACTGTTCAGTAATTATTGATGCATTATTATGCTGTTTTATTCTCAATTATCAAGTTATTAACGAGTAGTCAGTAATAAAGTTATCACCTACTTAGTATTTTCAATCTCAATTCTTTTAAAGTAAAAATAATGAGTATAGATTCTGTGCAATAGTATAATTTCTAAAATTATTTTCAAGGTTTATGGGGACTTAGAAAATAATTCTTGAATAGCAATCTTTTCTTGGGTATAGTGTTGAGACTAGAGTATGTAGTTTTTTTTTGTGTGTGTTGAAGTTTGTTGCTATCTGGACATGTCATGTGTAGTCTCAGTAGAACATTCGAAGTCCATTTGATTCTAAATTCAAGTAACACAGCAGCTGTCTTGAAGTTTAGAGTATGGATATTTGTGTTTTCTGTTGAAGGTTGTGAACCTTAACAGTTGAATTGTCAATGAGTGAGTCGTTGACATCGTTGTACTAGTCTTGTAAACTGTTATTTTGTATTATGGGATGCAAATTCAGTAATTTAAGCTTGCCCTGATAAGAAAATATAGATTGTCTATTATTCATCTTTTTAATTACTGCTTTGTTTTAAGTAAATTTGTTGAATTTCTTCTAGTTGATTATGTTAATATTTCATGATATTTTTTGAAGGTAATTGTAAAGTAGTTGAGAGTTTTGTAATGATGATAATTGAATAAGTGATTGAGAGATGAGTTTGAAATGTAGTGATTTGTTTTATTTGAGAAATAGAAATTTGAATTGAGCTATAGTTAGTAGAACTTCAGGCTAGTATTTGGTTAGACAGTTTCTTGAGGAAAATAAAATTGAGTAATAATTGATTAGACTACTTCTGGGATAAACAAAATCAGAAAGAATTCAAAAGAATGGGTAGAAAATTTGTCTTAGTAATTTTTTGTAGTAGTTTTTTAAAATAAAATAATGTAAATAGTAATAATTATTTTGAAAGTTTCAATTAGGAAGATTTATTAAAGTTGTTGTTGATCAGTTTGGAAGAAATTGAAAGAAATTTTTGTTGCCTCTGATAAAAATAAAATAAAATGAAATAATAATAATGCCATGTTAGAAATATTTGGAGGTAGGAATTATAGAATTGTAGAAAGTTTGGTATTGAAATTTGATTATATTAATTTGGAAATTTGGTAGTAATTTGAAAAATTTTGCAGTAGATAAAATAAATTTATTTCTTTTTCATGTTGTTAACTTGAATAAATTGGTAAATTTTTTTTTTTAATTTGGTTGCTTTGAAATTCAATTTAAGTTTTAGTAGGTCAAGTCAATAATTTTTTGGATAAATTTCAGTGGGATTTAAATAAGAATAATAGAGTTGACTTTTCTAAATAAAAATAACTTGTAGATGGAAAGTCCTTGGAATAATTTTATTAGAGCTGTTGAATAGAAATAATTATAACCATACAATTGTTGGTCAAGTAAAAGAGTATTATTGAATTGTGCTTTGTTGTGAATATCTGTGGAGTTGGTAATAATAATGGAATTTTATCGCTATGATTACTTAATTGATAAGAAATGTGTAGACTTGGTAGTTGATTTATTCATTGAAAATGGAAATATTGTAAAACGATCCTTGTGCCTGTACCGTTACCGTTAATTAAAGTAATTTATAGATAGGAATGCTCTGTGATACAGTTTAGTTTTGATTGCGCTTAAAAATAGGAAAATCACTTTCTGTATCTGTAACGCTCTGTCTTTCACTATCAGTAACCACTTGTTGATCTGTCATGCTGTTAGCGCGCCTTCTTTTAAATTTCGTTTTGATCTCTCTGTATAGTATTTCTGTTTTTCTTGAGTAAAACTTTTGCAATTTAAATTCTCTAACAAGTAAATTTTTGGCAACAGTATTTCAACTGTATTGAGAAACTTTGGAGAGAACTTAGTAATATTTTTGTAAGGAATTAGTAATTTAGTAATGGAATTAGAATTTTTTTTTCTCAAAACTTTGATTAGTATTTGAAAATTTTGATAGTAATGATTGGAAATTAAATGATTATGAGAGATGGAGAATATTAATTGGAGTTGAGAGCTGATAAATTTTAGTTTTGAAATCTGAGTATGGACGCATGTTCAGATTTTATTTTGTTCAAATAAGACTTCAGATTTCTGCTGGGAGTGGCCAATCTCAGTATTAATCTGTAGTTCTCTCTTTTGTTGTTGGTAGTTTCCTTTTTCCATTTATGTCAGCTACTCGATTATTTGGTATCTTCCAACTCTGATCATCATTGATTTTTGCAAAAGAAAAGGTTTTATTGATGTTTTCCACCTTATATGATCTTTGAAAAATTAGTTAGAGTAACTTGAATAGTAATGGTATCTTTCTAAATTAAAATCAAATTAAGTTGCTTATTTTAGAAATTATAAGAAAAATTGTACAAGGTATGTTCTTTAAGTAAGTTCTTTTTGGTTTAGGAGATAGATTAGAAGTTTTTTTTTGGGATTAATATTTTAGTATGTAACGTTTCACTTACTGAAGAGGGGGAGTATATGTAACGGTATGAAATATCATGATTATTTTATCTTGTTTTTCAACCAAAAACGTTTAATAAATTTTCCATTACTTGATAAAATTGTTTTCGAATTACTCGAAAAACAACTTTATCATTGTTCTTGCAATTACAAGCTTATTCTTTTAGTAGATTTCTCTCTATATTTTTCCTCCTTTTTCATTACTTTGTATGTTGCTCGGTCGCTCTCTTTCTTGAACAAAATTCTGCTTGATCGACAGTTGCTTAGGAGTGGGGATGGCCTTGTACGGTTTGCTCCTCTATTAATTTCAATTCACTTCGAATCCAGCTCCCAACCAGTTCAGATTGACATTTTCTTTCTTCTATAAGATTTGTTGAAAGTTCTTTGAAGTACAGGATGTAGTCACATTAATTAAATTCTCATTCTTTTACATAGTAGCTTCATCCTGATTTTTTTTTTAATTTTTCTTTGATATGTAAATTTACCAAGTTATTGGATTCTTCTCTCAAATTTTACCAATCTCCAAATCCGCTGTATCAGCGGTCGATGTATCAACCTCGATGTATCAACCTCGATGTATCAACCTGGATGTATCCACCTCGCTTAAATTAACCAGTAAACCAATACTGTAGCATGGACTTCGCAGATGGACCGAGGGTATCTCGTTAAAAACCCCAAGGAAACCCGGACTTCTGCACATCAGGATTACAAAGAAAAACCTCAGAAGGATCAGATTCAAATTTCCATCGAAACCAATATTTTATCAACCAAGTGAAGTGCAATTGAAAGGCAATAGTGATACATAGTGTGAAAGTTCATGGGGGGCCCTCATCACACCAGGTATTTATGTATACTAACATATTTAAGAATTTAAGTAACCGATTGTAACCCATATTTCTGAAAATAATGTAATTTGTATTTCCGGTAGCCAATTACTATTATCTTTTGATTTTATTTATTCTGGTTTTTAGAAATAAACCAAGGGATGTCGCTACTACAACCTTTCGTTATTAATTTATAATAACCTCTGTCACAATTCTAAAGATGAGATCTTTTTCCTTTGTGGTGGTTTTAATTTGAATTCTCTTGCACTCACGATCCCCTTGTATTATGTCGGGTGTGTAATTTTGATGATTTCAGAATTTATTATATTAACCTATAAATAAGTTTTGATATCTTCTTATTGCCCATCTGAAATAATATAAGGTCAGGTATAAATCTATACAAGGATCAAATAATTTAATTTAAAGTTTCTCCTCACCACATAAACGTTACAAGGTTCACTAGACTATTGATTCTCACGTCATGGCTCGTTAGAGTGATTGATAACGCGACGGTTTGATAACAAAAGGTTCCGAGATTGATTCTCGACCATGGAACAGATTTTGACCACAGCATAATCACATTGATACAGCCTTTTGGAGGTGACGATGAGCCGTCTAGATGAGACGTTCAGGCCAACTGCCTGGAAAGTACTGTAGCCATCATCTGCCATCAACATCCATCTAATACTCTTTTACAATTGCTAATGTGAGTAGCACCCGTATGAAGAAGGGATAATCAAATTGACTTGAATTTCCATACAGCAGACAATAATCATTTAACCTACTTTACTTATGGAGATAGTGGGTCCAGACTGGATGAATTTCTATAGTAATGGTACCTAATTCTATAATTACCATCTGGAATGTGAAGAAATATCAGTCTCTGAGACGTCGTGCAGTTAATCCACTTTGTGATGAATGAGGATGAGGATGGCGACTAGCTAATTGTATGAGCATTAGACACTGGGGCTGGAGCAGGAGTGGAGAATGTAGTGTGGATACCTTTACAGTGAGAGGAAGAATAGTTGTGAGAGATAGAAGTAGGGAAGGGAAAGCAGCGTTGATGCGCATTTATTTTGCAAGTCGGTCGCTTCTCTTTGCGGCGGCGGCCGAGAGTCGTCGGTGGCCGCCCCGTCGCAGAGTCGCGCGACCAGAATTTATGTTAATGCGAGGCTAGGTGCAAACAGGAACATTAGCCGGTGACCCTAATTGTTGCCGCCCGACCCAGGTCGCCATTTTGTGCCTGCAAAATTACCACAACCCAACAACAAACTTCAACATTCAAATCCACGTGTTGCTGTATGATTCATCATCCGTAATCGCGTATACACTCGGTCGCATTAGCTGCCACGTTCAATGAAAATTACAATGCACTGATTGCAAATCCAGTTCCCGAACTGACACTCTCATCCTTCATAACAGAACTTTGAAGGATCATCATCCGACAGTCACGGCTTATCCATCATTTCCATTATCAACAATGGACCAATTGTCAAATACACGGGTGTGTAATTTTGATGATTTCAGAATTTATTATATTAACCTATAAATAAGTTTTGATATCTTCTTATTGCCCATCTGAAATAATATAAGGTCAGGTATAAATCTATACAAGGATCAAATAATTTAATTTAAAGTTTCTCCTCACCACATAAACGTTACAAGGTTCACTAGACTATTGATTCTCACGTCATGGCTCGTTAGAGTGATTGATAACGCGACGGTTTGATAACAAAAGGTTCCGAGATTGATTCTCGACCATGGAACAGATTTTGACCACAGCATAATCACATTGATACAGCCTTTTGGAGGTGACGATGAGCCGTCTAGATGAGACGTTCAGGCCAACTGCCTGGAAAGTACTGTAGCCATCATCTGCCATCAACATCCATCTAATACTCTTTTACAATTGCTAATGTGAGTAGCACCCGTATGAAGAAGGGATAATCAAATTGACTTGAATTTCCATCCGTAATCGCGTATACACTCGGTCGCATTAGCTGCCACGTTCAATGAAAATTACAATGCACTGATTGCAAATCCAGTTCCCGAACTGACACTCTCATCCTTCATAACAGAACTTTGAAGGATCATCATCCGACAGTCACGGCTTATCCATCATTTCCATTATCAACAATGGACCATTCTCGAGTATTTACATAGATAATAACTATTTTCAGCTGATTTCAGGAGATGCATGTCATCAATCACTTGATGTTAGTGAGACAGGATTGTTGTATCCAT
The DNA here is from genome assembly GCA_017141385.1 of Sogatella furcifera. Taxonomy (NCBI): domain Eukaryota; kingdom Metazoa; phylum Arthropoda; class Insecta; order Hemiptera; family Delphacidae; genus Sogatella; species Sogatella furcifera. The sequence goes on from CM029547.1 coordinate 32,995,034, forward strand.
ACACAATTGATAATCTTGATTACACTATTATGATATCGCCTATAACTTTTATGAATATTATGTTAGGATTTTAGGTCCGATTCCAGGAATTGAATCTCTCTGATATCAGAATTGAGAAAGATAATTAATGTAATTGATATAAATGGAGGATTTCATTTGATTCTTATTCCTCGAAATATGTGTGATAGAACTATTTTTTTAAAAAATCCATCCAATAAGCAATGGTTTCAATTGAATCACCGAATGAATGAATATACATTCTAAATCATTCACTATCTATTATCAGTAGCCTATATTCCACTTACATATTCCCTATTCCATGAATACTATATTTTTGGCGTTGAAGGATTCTTTGAAACATTTTTCACATATTATGAAAAATGAAAATGCCGTTAATTTTCCACCCATATTCATTGGAAAATTATTTTGAAGTATTGTTCTATAATCCATGATGATGCTACTCAACAAAAACTTATTAAAATCCCATTAAAATTACGCTGAACTTATCATATTTTGAGAAATTTTCAAATGATTGGGAATTGAAACATTCGTGTCACTGGAATTCATAGAAAAAGTAACTTATTATAGAGCAAGCTTGAAAATATGAGAAAGGACAACAATACTTCAATGGAAGAAATAGAGCTCGCTATTACTGTTTTATGGGAAAATGATAACCTGCTAACGTTCACCATCTCCAAAGGGATTTGTTGATACGATCAACATCAAGATAGACCATGATTTGATAAGTGAGACTTGACATCCAATGTCCTAGCGGGCTATGGTTTCTCATCAACATAATTGAAAAAAATAATTAAATATTTAGTCAAACATAAAGAATGTGTGGGGGTTTGAATGGGGCTGAGGGGCGTGGCTCTTGAAATTGGAAGCAACCATCATGAAGCAATTACCCCTGAGTGAGGGATTGATCCACCCTCTTTCTGACAACTGTGGATATAAGTTCTTCTGTAAACAACTAGGTGGGTACTCATATTAATTTGACTTCGAGAATGTTTCAGTATTCAACATCGAGAGCATATAATATCATCGATATCCTAAGCTATAATAGCCTATATGAGAATCAGCCATTCACCTTTATCTATCCTCTATCCATCCATCTCTCATAAAATAATAAACTTCAACAGAATATGAGTATTATAAAATAGACTAACTATAAAGTCTCTATGATGTGTTTCATATCCAATTAAATATTCCAGATCAAAGTAATATAACTTTTAATATTATTATAATAACCTATACCAGAAGGCTGAACATTTTTACATAAAATTAAAAATTGTTCCACAAAATAATAGCGAGCGTAAGATTTCTGATCATATTGATAAACTAGCCGGCAGGCTCGCTTCGCTCGCCTTCTCCGCCTAGCCAGGGGGCTCCGCCCCCTGGACCCCCGACAGTATCGGTAGTATTAGTGAGTCAAACAGGCTCGCTTCGCTCGCCTGCAAGGCCTCTGTCAGTGTCAGCTGAGACAAACAGGCTCGCTTCGCTCGCCTGCAAATTCCGTTCAGAAGGAATTCGAAATTTATTGAACACAGCATTTCTAGACCTAATCTGGACCTGTTTACCAAATTTTAACATTTTCTGCCAATTGGTTCTCGAAAAATCTAAGAAAAACTCCAAAAATAGTAAAAAGCTAATATTAAGCGCAACCTTAGGAATTGTATTGGACATAGTTTCAAACTTGATTCAATATCTTCCCAATTAGTTCATCTATAATCTTGCTGAACCATTGAATTTACAGTTAGGATTGGTCGAATCAAGGCGGAATATATGCAACCCGCAATACATATACAATTTTGAAAAACCTGGTTACTGGCGTAATCTTGAACGGATTTCAAAAATATTTCAACACAACATTTCTAGACCTTATCTGAACCTGCCTACCAAATATCAAAATTTTCTACCAATTGGTTCTCGAAAAAATGAAGAAAACGCAGAAAAACTATAGAAAAACTCAAATAATGAACTTTAAAACTTAGGGCTGTTTAAAATAATTGAAAAATAAATAAAAATCAAACACCATTTTTTGAAAACTTTAAAATTATAAAAACACATACATGTTTCGGCACATTAGCCCATTCTCAATGTGGATGAAAATTGTCATTGACATCCACATTGAGAATGGGCTAATGCCGAAACATGTATGTGTTTTTAAAATTTTCACGTTTTCAAAAAAGGGTGTTTGATTTTTATTTATTTTTCTAAAACTCAAATATTTGGCGTATCCTTGAAAAGTTTTTAAAACCCGTTATTAGCGCGCGACTAAACGTCCAATAGAACATGCATGCCGAATTTGAACGCATTCGGTTCAGTGGATTTTTAGTTCTGGTGATGAATGAATGAATGAATGAGTGAGTGCCATTTCGCTTTTATATATAGAGATTAGCCAATCATCTGTTAGCCTATATCTTATTCCAGACAATCACGTCATTGTCAAGATAATCGGGAGAATGAGAGAATAAAGCTACCAGACGTCTCATAATATTTTCTTATTAAAAATTGACACATAGTCAAAATTTGAGTAGGCCATCACTTAAAATGACAAGTGAATATTGAGTAGAAATTTAAGTTACCCAATTCTAGTTTGTTAATGACGATATCACGAATGACATGAATAATAAAATATGTGACTATTATTAGAATCATATATCATATTATAGAATAAATTATCTTGATAATATTATGATAGTAGTGCTCTTGTTGAACTAATTTAAATCAATCTCTGCAGCGAGATACATCATGATTGACTCGTTCTGGCGGTGATTTAAATGTTTCAATGATCTGGTTAGCAAGCACAGATCTGGACAGATTTATGAAATCAATTTGGAATTCATATATTTCGGTGGTTGTGGCAGATTGGATGCTACCAGGCTGGTCGAGTGTTTATCAACGTGAATTATTAACGCTGGAAATATTGTTGGCCGTGTGCTGGCTGGGGCTATTTGTGGCGTGCAGTCTGCGTTTGGTGTGGCGCGATCGGCGGTTATAAATCAAAGTCCTCGTCAGAGAACGATAATAATGTGAGCTACGGTCCGGGACGCTGGCTGATAGCTCAGTCGATTGCTTAATATTCATTCCGGCGCTTCAGCCGACTATGATCACTATATTACGGCTGTTCCACCTGCTCTAAAATATTCCTCTGTCGATTTGAATCAAGATACTGGCCGGAAAACACCCGTTCTTGACACAGGTTCGCTAACAATCAACCTGCTACAATAACTTATATGTACTGATAAGGCACTCAAAAGATCAGCTACAATTATTTTGTTAGGCTGAACTAGGTCTTCTTACCTGTGTTCAATTATTGTTTTTGAAGAGTTTTGTGGAAGTTTAAAATTCCACATAGTTGAAGAAATCGAATAAGTAAGTGCATGAGAATAATTCCATTACATGAGTCTTCAGCATTATATCTAGCAATATGAGCCGCTCACTCATTGGATATTTTATGCAATGCAATCAATGCGTTAATAGGAATATCGTATCCATGATATAGATTGCCAGATGGGAATGCTGAAATGGAGTTGATGGAAAAATACCGCGGACGAGGATGAGTATGAGAAAGTCAAATCACCGTCATCAGATAGAAAATCAATTGATAAATTATAAATTTTCATCAAGATAATAATAATAATAATATTCGTGTAACCTGGCTGGCTCAGGTCTGGTGTCAGAGTTTTCAGGTCGCTCCTGAACAATTTCAGGGCCTCTGACATGACTTAACGACTGTTTTTAGGCAGCCGGGACCGACGGCTTAACGTGTCCATCCGAAACACGGGGAAGTGGCTTGAGAAAAATTCCTGGTCTGACCTGGATTTGAACCCGTGACCTTTGGGTTGCTAAGCCAGCACTTAACCCACTCAGCTACGCCAACCCCTTTCATCAAGATTGTACCCAATATTATTGAGATCCATCATATGAGAGAATGGAAACCACCACGGAAAAGCTTTTTGAGCATGATGTTCTGTTCACGTTTTGACATAGGAACACATTCTCACGTATACTGTGAGAAACTTACATCGTACACGCTTACTTCAAATGGAAATCGTTTGAAAAAGCGTTGCATTCTTCACACAACTTGAAGTTGAAGTAAGTACGCGAATAATTGATTGCTAGTTGGAGAAAAAGTTGGTGGGAAAGAACGGCAGAAAAGTTGTTTGAGTGTGAGGGGAGAATCTGAAATACGCTCTTATAAATAAACCGTGGAACTCGCTCAAGAGTCTGCAGTGGTCCCAGAGAGGAAAGAAAGAAGTACCAGAACCAAGCGAGCAAGCGAGGGACCGGTGAAGAATGTACTCGCAGATACTGTCAACTCCGAGGAGGCGATAAATTTTATTTTGGTTCCGAGCCCGCAGTCTAGCCGGGGCATCCTCTTACCCATCCATAGTAAGACGGCAATAGCTCTTGCATTGGCAAATTAATTCATTGCACAGTAGATTACCCTTGTTTAGGAATAGGGCGGAAGATGCTATAATTTTCATAATGTGACTCTTGGCTCACCTAAATTTTAGGAGAAAAATCAAGTTATCACTTGCAGGAGACAGTTGGCTGCTTTGAATGATCATCTAAGTTTTGAACAAACTTTCAAAGCTCTAACCGGAATGCGAGCAAAATGTCATGTATGAAAAGTGTACGTGATTAATCCTAGGAATTTAGTTTGAAGGTTGAGATTCAAACCTAGAAAAGGACAGAATTCCAAAATATGGTTTAAACATTCAGAAATCACTGGAATATAATGAGAAGTGATTGTTTAGCTTTTTTATTGATAGCTTAACTAATAGCTGATGGTTATCACTGTTGAATACCATTATATTGATCAATATCATTGTTCCATATGATTCATATGATATTGATTATGGATGAGTTGATCTCTATATTATCTCTATATTTATTTTATTTATAATCTATTGATTATGAATGAAACAAGTCCTCTATAAGTTTGAAATAAATAATAGCAAATTATATTTTTATAAAATCATAGTTCGATTCTGATTGAATTTAGTTATATGGATGAAATAAAAAATTTGCCTCTTTCAACCATATTTAACACAGTTGTTCCATTTTCATTTCCTGTGACAAACCCGATCAATTGGAGAATGTACAATTCTATTCATTTGCTGCTTCTGAACGAAACTCAGATTCGAAAGAACATTTAAGCTTCGATAGTTGAGCTTCCAAATCACTTACTCTCAAATTGAATAAAGTACCATTTCCTCAATCTGTGTCATGAAACTGAGTCTGCTGAGCGGCTATTAAAAATTTTAGAGCACTTTTCACGCTTGTGCATCGCATCTCATTTCAGTGGGAATGTCGGCGAGGTGATTCATTTTATGGTTTCAAGTGACGTCTAGTTCCGTGGAGCTACTGCCGAGAGAAGAGCCGATCAGGAAAACTGGAACTGGAGAAGGAGGAGTGAGTGCAGCTTGTGAAAATTGGAAAATCGTGTCCTACTCATTCAGCCCTTCATGCAAAATTGATATTGCGAGTTCTGCCACGAGGTTTCAACGAGTTTCGTTCACGTTTTCGTCGCTCTGGAAATTCGGTGATTCTCCGTTCGTGTTCAACAGGTAGAAGGTAGAGTGTAGGAATCGGAACTGTAACATTTCTGAGGTCAATGTAGCTGTAGTTCCCAGACTTTTCTAGCAATTTGTCTCTTTTTGACTTTTTAATTTTCTGTCAATTTTCAATAATCATAGTATCGGTAAGATCTGCCAATGACTGTTATTTCTTCTACCAAAATAAATTTGGAGGAAGGTACGAGTTATTCAAGAATATAATCAAACAGATGATGCCTGGAACCTATTATGAAGGTTTGACAATTGTTCAGTTCCTAGCGTGGCGTTTGTGCTTGTGTCCTCCTCAAATGATAGTTCATGAGTCTCAAATTTTCAAGTATTTCATGTAGTGAGTAGTGCAGTCATCCTTGATTTGTATTATAGAAGAGCCCTAAAAAATTAGATTCGGTTGAATAACTCACACCATGCTGCTCTTCGGCGAAGTTAGAAGCTATAAACATCAAACATGTTGCATCTCCCATATAATTTTAGTCTACTAACATAAGGAATGTCATTGACATACTAATAGAAAAAAAATATCTCGATCAAGAATAGTATGTGAATAAATGTAATAAATGTGAATGCACAAAAATGTATTTGAAGGTGAAAAGTCGACTAGAAATTTCTCCAGCAGTGAAGATTATGATAGCTTATACTAGATAATTTTTTTTGTAAATGATGGAAGTTTTATCGTAAAATCATGACATATACAGGGTGCGAACTTCATAATTAGAATCTGTTGATTCATAGACATTCTATATTGAATTCATTATTAACGAGACAAGTGAGAAAAAATATTGAACTTAGTGCTGCTAGTGCTTTCATCCTAGAATTCGATTGGATTGCCTTGAGTAATCAACTAAATAAATGATCAAATTAATGTGATGAAGTCAATAGTATAATAAATATGATTAATTGGTACCTGACATCAAATTAATGATTTGCTAATGAATCAAAAATTTATCGATGATCTGGGCTTAAACGACTATCAAATTTAAATATTCTTTTTTGAATTATCTCATTTACTGGAACACTACAAACCATACTACAACAATTTGTTTCAAATGTGGAACTGTTTCAAAGATTTTTCATCAACATGCGACTCTGATTGCAATATTCTGTTTTCCAACTTCTGCGAGGCACTGGAATGTTAAGTGGCACACATTGTTGAATCCTAAACAGCATTCAGTACTGACTTTCCTTGGTTTCTGCTTTATATATCAGGACCGGACCATCCATCCTGACAATGCTGTTCCCCACCTAATCATTCCTCATCCTAGTGAGAAGTAATATTCTGGCCGCATTTACCAACACCTGTCGCACTCCTTTGCGAGAGCTGTCGCACTTTAATAAAGGGACACCAGCCTCTGTTCTCTCTCCTCTCTAATCTTTCGTCTCTCTCACGAACAGATTCTCCAATGGTGATGAAGAAGGCAGTCGCCACCGACGCTTCATTATTAATACTCTTTCATTCTTTTCTTGGATCGTCCTTCCAGCACCCCTTGTATCATCTTCATATAAAGGATTTCCTCCTAACATTTCCTACAATAAGATACAGGGAATCGGTATGATGAGAGGAATGTGGAAGAATGAAGCAAATCATAATAATATGGAATATAATAATATGAAATAGACATGTACAATCACAACAGTAATGTAAAAAGGGAAGCGGTTTGTACCAGTGGTAGAGAGCGTGTAATCGGTGAGATTAGATAAGCGGCGTGCCTCTGTCACCACTGTTGTATTGGTGACCGGTCCCTCTGAATTCAATTTATGAGCCTCAAAAATCGCTTCCCGGTGGTTCGGAACCCACCTAAAAGCAATGGGTCCATTCATCTCTCATCGCATCATCCTTCCCATTACCCACGCACAGGCCCAAGAGTCCATGTGGGCATCACCCTGAAAAAAAAACATGATGTACATTATTTGGAAATTCTGAGTCGTTTTTTATTCTCATGACGAAGTTTCGATTTGATTCTAGTTTATATTTGTGTCTGAGCCTGTCGATGAATAATATGTTCTACATTATTCTACAGCAATAATGGTTCTACAGTAATAATAAACTTTGAATTTTGAAATTGGAGTTATAATATTCAGTGGATAATTTCATTCACTCAATAATCAGGAACTTCCATTGATAAATGTATTTACTGATGAAACTATTCAAAAAATTCTAATTATTAAGCTTCATAAACAATCCATAATGTTATTTGTTAGAATTCTAATAGAGCGCCTTGTACGTTAATATTCTTGGGAAATCATATTATAAATATTGACCTGAAATTAATAGAATTTCATATCGTTCTACAAATATTTTTCAGGTCTTAATGATTCACAGGAGAACTACTTTCTCTTCATAAAAGTAACACAGGAGAAGGATAAATGTTTTATGGACCTGGTTATGGTAATGAATATCAGAGCGAAGTGGTTAACGATAGCCTTATTGTTTTATTGCTAGGGCGACAGAGCGAACTGGACGATCATATAACTGGATATATTTGTCACAAAGGACTAATTAAATGGCGGTTTGATAAAATACTCGATTCTCATTGTTTGAGAGCTTTTCCATTCATATGAACAATAACACACTCTGAAGTGGATTGGATGGGATGATTGGAGCAATGTGCTCAACAATACACACTGACACAAGCAGAGAACAATCACATAAACCTTGCACAAACAACAGTTTTTTGTGAAGAGTTCTCATCCTTCCATAACTTTTTCACTGTTCGTATCGCTTTCATACACCAATACGCCTCCACAAAAACAGAATAACTCCGTTGAAAGTACGTGTTATTCGTTCATTATAAAATCTGGTTTATTGAATTTTTCCTGGTACAACTGAAAATTTACAATTTTTCCTGGTCAATATTTCCCAGTATTTGCCTTGCATCAGAAATTTCATTTTAAACAATGCCTTCAACTGAAACACGCTGTAATATAACCAATTAACAATGTAACGAAAATCTAAGTATAAAAATTACAATAAAATATCTTCTCTTTGCATTGAAATATTTTTTTCATTTGGTGATTGTCTCATGAGATTATGATTCTTCTCGTGAATAGTAATATTTCTACTTCTTATTTTCATAAGCATGAGTCTCATGCTTTTGCTTGTTCACGACAGCCCGGGAGCCTGACCAAATGTAACTAAACGAGTAAACAACGTCACTCAATTCTATAATACAGTACACCATTGCATTCTATAATACAGTACAATATTACAAAATTGATCAAGAGTTGAAACATGTCAAGATTCATCTTGAAAAGAGTACTAAGATTCATGTATTGAATAGAAAGCATTGTTATGAAGTGATATGAAGGAGTGATTGAACACTGTGGAATAATAAAGAAGCTTTAGAAGCTTTCGTTACCTTACAAAACAAACTTTTTGTCGTAGAGCTCCCCAAGATACAATGTTTCAATAATTATTGTTGATTGGACTAATCATATTCATTGAATGGAAGCAACAGTTTCATAATCAATTCGAACTTGAAAAAATCAAATAAAATTATAATTCAATATTCCATTTGAAATTATATTTTAGAATGTAATTTTATACTTATGATGTTAGTTTTATTGTAAAAAATAGTTCAATTGTCAAGCATACGCAAGTTCACTAATTGAAACTGGATAATATTCTTCCCATTTTCTTTCTCCTCCACTTTTCCTGCATGAAGGCAGCATTGTAAAATATATTATATTAATGCAGTTCAAGCATATTATTAGTTGAAGATAAATACATTTCATTGACGCATACACTTGAATTATTATTGATTTGAATGTGACTCGCTCCTAGCAGGTAGATGCTCTGACAGCTATCAATTGTTAGCAATGTAGCACTCGATGTGGGACGGAATTCAATAGAATACGCAATGTGGAAGATGGAAAATTCAACAAATTCGCCAGCTGTGATCAAATAAACCTTCCACCAATGACAATATCGAGAGTGGAACAATAAGCTGGATTTGACATAGAGAGATGACATGTGAGGCACTAAGCACGTGGAGAGTAATTCCATTTGCCGGTTGCCGAAACATGCATGTCTTATGCGATGCCCGTGAGAGCAGCCAGCAGCCGCCAGCATACAGCTATAGTTTCAAAAATTCTGGCGGCTAGCCAATATCAGTTATTGATGTTCAGCTCGGTCAGGACAGTTAGTTAGCGTTCTAAGAAAGCTTATTACTCCCACAACAGCATCGGCTGAACTATTCTGCCCTCGAGACCGCTTTCAGACTTTCCTGACACAGCTAGACTCCATCAACAGACGTTGCCAACCGCCACTTTTGTTGGATTCTGTTAAAACATTGACATTTCCCGTTCAAGTGTGAGATACGATTTGTAAATTTACATCGCAGTGTGACTCTTGCTATTCAGACAAGTGCTAGTCGCGAATACATGAAGTTTATTCGCGGTCCTAGGAGTGGTCCTTACTACATTAGCTCTAAGTAGGAATTGTAGTAGTTGTGGTGGCAGCTTTTATCTTATATACAACAGAAAATGTCGTTTCGAGCCTCTGCAAGCTCCACTACAATTGACGTACTCCTCTCTCTAAATTCTGGAAAGTAAAACAATATAATTTTTAGGGAGTTTAACACACTAATATCTCCAGTAGTTTTATACTGGTGAAGGATAGACATTGTAGAATTTCAATTTTTAATTCATGGATGAATTTTTGAGTGAATTATTTTCGTAAATAAGTGATTATTTTGTAAATAAGGCCTGATATCATGAATAATATGAAAATGAAAACAATGATTGTTGATGAGTAAACAAAATGAGTTAAGTTGGTTTACACTCATTGCCAAGATCTGCCTTTAATGGCTTGCTTTAATTGAGGTGATCTTATAGTAGATCACTAATACGTTCTAAATTATACTCGCACTTATTATAATAAATGTACCAAAATTTAATCTATTTATAAAACCGTTGGTTCAAGCTTCTTTCCAGGAAATCTCTTTCGGAGAAGCGGTCGGTCCCGACTACCTAAAAATTAATCATCATCCCTCATCACCATCATCCATCTCATTACCCGCACTCAAACCTAAGAGCTCATGCGGGCTTCACCCTCAGAAACAACAACAAACAAATGATGGACAGGAATTCCCCATGTCAATCACTCCATAAATACACACATCAACTCTGAACATTGTGTTGCATTGTTGAGAGAGGTGAAAATATTCAGTACTTGAGGTGCAGGATTTGGTTTGTATTCAGGGATACCATTTATTGTGATGTTCGATGCAGTTATACATACTACAAGAATGATATCATAGTGATTTATAAACTTAAATGCCTGTAATTGCCCCACTATAAAAAAAGTTTCTAGTATAAAATACCTGGGGATCATAATCGATGACCATCTCAAATGGGACGTGCATATCAAATCAATTTCCAAAAGAATGAGATACTTATCTTTCAAATTCCATCAAGTGAATAAAATTCTCAATAAGCACCATTTGAGCATGCTATATCATGCATGGGTTAAATCAATCCTTCAATACGGGATAATTGTTTGGGGAGGTTCTTTCAATAGCCATTTAAATGAATTATTTGTTACCCAAAAGTTGATAATTAAAACCATCCTTAATAAACCCAGGCTTCACCCTACGGAAATGGTTTTTAATGATTTTGAGGTGATGACTGTGAGGCAATTGTATGTGAAAAATTTAATCGATTATCTAATCAATACAAGGCAAATTTTCCTACTAGCCCAAACTCTATTGCAAATAACTACCGTTTAAGAGCCTCTGCAAACAGATACGTTACTTATAACACAAATACAGAAGGTATAAGGAGACAATAATTTACATAAGTTCCAAAGTAATAAATCAAATTCCAAATTATTTTCTCACAAACTCAAGATGCAGCAAACAGACTATACTAGATATAAAAAACTGGATTAAGAGTAACTATTTTTTGACATGTAGGAACTAGAGCTTCGCTATTTGATTTTTTGCAACTAAATTCCTTGAGCCTTGCCTTTTTTCTCTGTGTCTGCTTTAGTAATAAGTGAAACTTTTGATTTTGTTATTAGTAAAAAGTATTTTTTATTTCATCAAGTGGACTCGCTTACCTTTCCCTTTTCTTTATTTTTTCAGTTTCATTTCATTTTACCTTCTTTCCTTTTTTACCTTCTTCTACCTGCCTATTACATGGGAAACCATAGTTGGCTAGGTATTTCCCCTCCATCTTTTTAAGCACACCCCACCACAGTAATTGTTGAATTTGTTAATAATGTATTATTTTGTTATTGTGTTTTACTAATTTTTGTATTATATTATTCATTGTGTCTTTATGTGTGTTTGAATTGAAATTGGAATTGAATTGAAATTGATTTGTGCTTTGGAATAAACAAATTATTATTTACAAAATTTATGAAATTTCATTGACTTGACATGATGAAATAATTTCTTCCCAGATATGCTACAAGAGATAATTCTACTTGCGTCACTGATCTATTGAAAAAAACTCTCTGATTTACACTGGCGGCTCGTGTCCACAAAGAAGGTGAAGTGCTGTACAGTAAAAGATACGGGCACTTTACCTGTTTGGTGGGCACGAGCCGCAAGTGCTGATTTATGGTAGTCTCATTCACGATTAATCTTTAGTAAAATGCTACAAACAAGTTCTGGCTCATAAACATGTTACATTTCCTGTCAATATACCATCTTCTCAAATTATTGGGATTCTTATGAAGTTGTGGTAAACTTTAGAAATACTTAATTATTCTATTAATGCATTTAATTTGAAAACGTTTCGCTAACTGTACTTTTCTCTGTAATCCTAGTGCGCCAAATACGCAATAGTCGGCTGAAACCACAATCCTCATTGCTAAAATCACATATGATTCAGCCATACACAAACATTGACCAGATTGCTATTAACAATTCATAGCCTACGTAGAACTGAACCGAAATTCTCATGTATTATTGACGTATGCAGGTTCTAGTTTCCATCTCATGATAGGCTAGTTTAATTGCGTGCTATATGCTCGTCAAATTACAAGCCAGCATTCGAATAGGACAGGCTAAATATAACTTGATTATGACTCGTTACAGACAACCATCCCCTCAGCATGTCTAGTTCGACTGACTGTGTCATTATCATCTCTGATGACAGATATAAATGCAGCAAACCATTCCACTGTCTCCAATTGGGAAGAGACCGTCTTCTCGGTAGGGAAGAGGCTATAGCTTGGAAATATTCTATGATTGCCCACCGGCCTATTCAGATATTAAGTGGAATGGAATGTTCTTTGTCAATTTGGAGAAAAACCAATCGAATAGGATTGGAATAGAATTTAATCTAACGGAATCTTCATCAACAATGAATTAGTTCTCAGAGATACTGAACTTGATTTTTCTCCAAAACCTCCCCGTAAAATAAAGAGTAAGGCTATGCAATTCGGGAGATCTTCACATGATAATATAAGAATCATGGTTCATGAAAGAATCGAGTATTGTCCAATTCAAGTCAGTGTCGAAAAATTATGTCAGAGCTCATTCTCTCATCCCTTAAGTTCCAATCCTTTTGATCACTTCACTTCTCAATGTACGACTGTACGTATTAAGATAGAAGTGATGAATTCTAATTACTCAGTTGAATTATTCCATCTAGGCTACTAATTGAAAATATGATTTAATTTTTGTAGAATCTGGGTCCTCCTTCTTTGAATATTAATTTTTCAATGATCTTTCCTCTGTTTTATTTCAAAAATAATGACGTAGAAGAAATTTAGTGGAGGAATCCCTCAATCTTTTGACATCTCAAAATCGATGATAATTGAATGAATTTCTTTCTCCTTTTCAAATACATACCTATAATTATTATCCTGAGTTTATTAGGTTCACTCTACAGTTCACCAGTCCAACATAAAACCATTAATGAAGTCATGCCTAAGTATGCTTTGAAAATCTTCATCAAATGCTAATAGTGAAATAACTCCCTTATTAAACTCTACAAATCAGCATTGTTTGAAGGGCCTGGCAATGTAAGATAGTGAACAAGTAAGGAGGGTGCAGACTCGTTTGTTGGGGTCGAGACTTCAAGTTTTAGATTGAGGGTTGGCATCTTCAACCTCTCATCTTTTCTCTTTTATTTTCACCCTTGTCCTCTCTTATTCTCTTTCTTTCCCCCCTCATATTCGAGCAAGAAATTCAGTGATTTTCCAGATGAAGCTCGGATGATTGATCTGGAAAGGAAACAAAAAACCCACTCTTGATCATGATAAGATAGAATCTTACTCATACATTTTTACTATCAATAATGCATTCTGATTCAACCTCTTCCACCAAACTGTTTCCAACTGACAAAACTCAACAGAATTTTCCGTTCCAAACACAATCTAGATGGGAAGAAATCATAGCCAATGTGGAAAAGCGTTCTGTTGCATTTTCTTATCAGAATGTGTGCTCCGTATTATGCCTCGAGCTAGCAGGAATTTTTCTGCCTCGCACACAGCGTAGTAAAGTGCTCGAAAACGAAACTTCATTTTGTTCTAGTAAATTGAGTAAAGCTGTGTACCAATCTCCTACCTATGTTTGATGTACGAGATAGAAATTTTTCCTCTTTCATAAAGAAAATATCACTGATTTCGCTGAAAAACCATTTTTCAAATATATACTCCACTGGCGGTTCATGCCCATGAAACAGGTTAAATGCCCGTATCTTTTACTGTACAGCACTTCACCTTCTTTGTGGACACGAGCCGCCAGTGTTTATACTCACAAATATGATGTAAGAAATAGTCAACTTGCGTCACTGATCAATATAGAGGTCTCTAATAATTCTCATCTCATGCTGTAGAGAAGATCCCCTTGTTTTGTGTAATAAGTATTTTGAAGTATTTATTTGTTAATTAATGTGAAGAATTGAGTTTCAGAGTAATTTTTCAGGCGAAATATGTGAAATTTTCTCTTAGATAATAAATTCAAATTGGCAAGTGTAGTTATTATCCCACCACTAACTGCTAAAACGTACTAGTCGGTTTGAGAACACATTGCTTTGGTTCAATTTGAATGAGGGATTCCAGCACAAGCCAATACCCAAACATTTATGGATTTGGTTTCCACATGATACAGATGTATCACTGTTAATTGTTTATACTCAATATATTTTGGAATCATGTAGTTACAACAAGTATCATGGTGGTGCTATACAGCTGCGATTCTGGCGTGCGGTCAACCCGTGAACTCCGTGGTTTCACAGCAGACTTCGTATTATTCAAATGCACGCCCTAACAACTGTTGCCATTTTTGGATGCTGCAGACTGCGATAATTGCATTCTCCACCATGTATGTGTGTCATCGATGGTTTATTGTTCCATTGACAAAATTCAACGTTTTACTCTTCCTGACCAGTACAGAGCACACCCACATAACCACCAAAATAATTGTATAATTCTATTCATCCACTTCAACAGAAAAGGGCACCAGGGGGTGAGTCTTGAGAAGGACTAGTTCACCCTAGACTTAAAGACTAACTCCATTATAGAAACACTATTTTCAGAATATTATGTGATCATCACAACGAACTTGTCAAATCTAGTGGGAGAAATTAATATTTGTTTTCGTATTTTAAGAATAGTGGGCGGAGATTGGAGGGAGGAAAACCATAGCATCAAAAAACTTAAAGTCGATCATTTCTTGTCGAAATCGTAGAATGGAAAATGACCTCGTTGGTAACAATTAGAGATCTATAATAGATTCAATCCTTAACTTAACTTCAGAGTTGTAGACGCACTTATCAAACTCGGAGAAAAGATAGACCTTACTATAGAATTCCATTTTCCGAGAAATATTTTAGAAATGAGTAAAAACATAATAGCCAAGCAATAAATATTTTTATCTGATATGGATTCGAATTATGCAGTAATAGCAATAAATAGTTGATGAATCTAATCACCCATCCAGCTCATATTTCAATTGAAAGAAAATCCTTTTCTTATCAATACAGATTAGAAATTGATTTATTTCCAAATATAATGGATGAGTGACTCATTAAAGGGTTAAAAATAGCCAAACCAATCAATATGGTTGAAGCTTTCTCACAATCGAACCTCAAGCGATGTCGAAAAGAGAGAGAATTACAGTTTAGAAATTTTTTGGCCGCAAACAGTTGAACAATGAGTGAGCTGTGGAAAAATACGTTTCGCATAAATAGGGAAACAATGGACTGTCGAGAATAGCGCCGCTATCATCATCAATCAGGGTGGCGCAGGGCTGCGCTGAGCCGAGGTCCAGGATAAGATAACGGGGTCACTCGGTGGCGTCACAATGCGAGCCGAGGGTCTTCGCCAGAACAATGGACCTGAAACAATGTCCGTTTGCATTTCGCCGATCAATCATAGATCGATGCCGCGATCAAACAAGCTTCTGCACGCCTATACAAGCATTGGCGCCCGCAACAATGCACGACAATAATAGTCTGCGTGTCACCCTAATTCGCGGAAATCGCTTGCTGCTGCCACCACCTAATTGAAATTGATAATTCCTTCCGCCATCTCAACCCCTCTGTTCACAATCAATACAACGGAGATCCGGTCAGCGGAAAATCTGATTGGAGATGCGGTGACACATGAATCAAAACAAGATTTTTGAGTGACAATGAATAGGAAGTATCAGCTTTCGACGAATCATTCATCATTATCGTATGCCATATTCGGTGGGGAGTACTTATAGTACGGTGCAATTTGTTCAAAAAAGGACCGAACCTCAACATTCAAAGAGAAAGGACGATTTCTATGCCAACTCGTTCTATACAACCCCTTTATTGTTTGTTAAAAAGTTCCACCCTTTTGACTGTCGGATTTTTGGGTGATGGGGGGGGGTGAAAGGTACAGAATCTCAGTTTTTTTGTGAATTGTAGCAAAACCAAGCGTCGAACAAAAAAATTCCATGCATGTCTATTCTAGAGAACAAAATTTGGAAGAGATTGAGACCAATTAAAACTCTGTATCATCAACCGTTTACAAGTTACAATTTTTCGAAAACTCCATATTTTTTCACAGAAATTATTCCGTTACTTTAAAAGTTTGTAACTTTGAATTGGAAACACTTGCTTCCGATTCCCAAATCCCTCTCGGCGAAATTCATTTCTATTCAATTTGAGACCAAATTCACACTTCTGGGAATATACAATAAATTTTTAAAGTATATTATGCCATTCAGTGTCCCAACTGTATGCCACAGTCTACCGTGAGTGTCACTGGAAAATATAATTTCAGGGTTAATATAATTTCAGCCATCCTATCAATGAAATCCTGTGTTCCTATATAGGATGAAAGTGCAATGAAGATTCAAAGTAATTCCGTTTTTTAATTTAGTACTTAATCCATCTTAATTCGAAATTCTATGTTTGAAAGGGTTTGCATTGAAAATTGAGAAGTGAAGAAATATAACTGAACAGTCAGTTTTGGACTGTATCATACTATGAATTTGAAAGATAGAATAGCACAAGAATTACCTTAGTATTTTATCTCTCAGAGTCATTTGTAATACAAATAAATGAATAGAATAGCTAGAAGCAGACTTGAATTTGGTTAGGTAATTATTGCATTATTGGGTGATTATAATAGCATAAGGATATAACGAATTATAGGCTATAGGACAGTTACTTGAGTAGAAGATGATAATGGTCATGACGAGAACTTTCCTAGAGTAAGTCAAAAACGGACACGGCTAACTTAAATTCACATGACTAGTCATAGTCATAGTCATGTCATAAATTCCTGAGGAATAGACAATTTGAACGTCAGATGAGCGGTGCATGTGGAATGAACTAACTTGTTGAGTTGGATGTGTTAACTGTTGGTCGTGCTCTAAACTTGATTATCCTGTAATTGATGTAATTTGAGATTCGCTCAATTGTGAAATGAAGGGAGTACAATGTATTACAAGACCGAAGTTATGGCAAATTCATAGTAGGCTATAGCTAGCACGCCAGGCTTCGGGGACAGGCCGATGTCAGTCTATTGGGTCTATTTCCGACCACGCGGACTACAACAGGATGCGTGATTACTCACAACTGAACTAAATGTCTGCTTCTGCTTAATTATGCATAAGATTCTATAGGAGAGAAGTTGGAAATTTTCCATATAGACATGTTTATCAGAGCTCTAATGAACTATTTTTTAAATCCTTTGTGCCCAATTATGAATCTGCGCCTAAATTTCTAGGAAATTCAAGAACGTAGCAAATCAATCAATCTTTTTCTAAGAAAGCCGATTTAATGGTAAGGC
This sequence comes from Sogatella furcifera, assembly GCA_017141385.1. NCBI lineage: Eukaryota > Metazoa > Arthropoda > Insecta > Hemiptera > Delphacidae > Sogatella > Sogatella furcifera. Next base: position 33,012,842 of record CM029547.1, read on the forward strand.
CTATTTCATGAACAAAACATTTATATGAATGATCAATTAGATCCAGGAAGAGGAAGAGGAATACTTTCAAAAAATTGTGGATCACTTGATATCGTGAAAAAATTCTCCCCGTTCTAGTTTCTAGTTGAGATTTAGGCCTAATGTATTATTGTAGAATAGGCTACTATTGTGGATTGTTTGTTCTGGTGTAATCGGGGCACCGTATTTCATTATAACTATTTTATTGTAAATGTATTGGGTAGGGCTATTACTTCAAGAAACAAAAATATTGATAAGTGATTTATTATTCAATAACTGATCATTTACTGATCGTTATCTGATCATTTGATTTTTTTGTACTAAATATACTCATAATTTTCCCCAATGACTTTTAGAAGTCAAAGTCTTAAGTGAGATAGAATATAAGAGTCATCAAATTTCATAAAAATCTCTTTAGAAAGAAATATCAATAGAACTTGGAATGAGGCCCTCTTTGTATGCGAAAATTTATACCTATCTTCTCTCTGTGAATCACGTTATTTAAAAAAACTGCAGTCACATGAATTATTCGAATATTCTTAACAAAATTGTGTTTTTTTCTTAACTTTGAATTTCTATCAAATATAGAAATTAGCAGATGATACAGTCAATCATCAATAATAAAATCGGGGTACTACATGTTTGAAAGCTTTCATGAACTTTGTCCTCTTGCAGTCTAGTCTTTCTTGCAGTACACGAGAACAAAAGCAGTGCACATAAACAATACCAACCTGAAACAGTTACTCGTCTCAAGAATCGGGTTGACGCTATTCAAGACAAACTTGGGATGTTGGAAAGAGGGGACACGAACAAGGAAAACGGCTCAAATAGGATTGAAGGATGGATGGAAATTCGGGTGTAAGTAATTTCGGCGCAGACAAGTTGAATGACGAGTAGACAGGAGGGGATGGAAGAAGGAGGAGGGACGTGTATGAGTGAGAAATTGAAGGTGGAAGAGGTGAGTATCCCGTGTGTGCAGAGGACTGTAAACTTCTCTTTCGAGGCTCGAATCGCAGGGAGAGAAATGCATTTTGAGAGGACCCGCGCGTTGACAGGACTTGTCTCTATCCTGAGAAAGGGCTTGGGCCAGGCGGAGGGTGATAAATTGCTGGCAAGACGTTATCAGTGAGCGGCAGTCTCGGCTTTATCGCGACAAAAACAGTCCAGCCACCGGAGCACACTGCACACTGCTACAGCTACTAGGTCTCTCCTAGTTCACGAGTATCACCGACTACCTAAAACCTCTACGTGACTGTGTGAATTCTATGTCGGAGCAATTACTGGGCGAAAAAAAACGAATTTAGGATTCTCTTCTGTTCTGTAACATTTCAACTTCATGTGATAGAAGTATAGTACAGATGAATATATAATAGTAAAGATGGTTTAAGTCTTCGAAAGAGCGTTTGTCCTGTCAAGCTAATCAGGGATAGATTGATACATAGTTGAATAACTTCATTTTATACATTGCAAAAGTTTTATATAAAAGTTTGTGGGCGGAGTTGAGGCATGCATGCCCCCTCTTCCACTCAAACCACAAAAAGGTAAAAGGAGTCCTGGAAAGTGAATCATGTAATAATCGAGTCAATCTCTCATGAATATATTTTTCCAAATAATTCGATGGACATCCCAATATCAATATTGAAAAGCGCTGTATTCGATTGATCACTTGAATACCTGGAAGATTATTTGAGAACAGATTGAAAAAAAAACACATTTACAATGACCATCAGTCAGATGTTTTTCTTGTTATAGGCCTATAACCACTGATGAGGTGGAAAAGGAATGATGGAGCACTTTTTCTCTTATTATTATCATTATTGCAATCTAGTCCCAACGAGACCATACATCTCCAATCTAATAATTGGACCATTCTATTTTTGCTGTATGTAAATGAATTGTTGAAATTGGATCTGAGCGGGGGCGAGGTGTTTTCTTTTGCGGATGATACTGTTCTCTTGTTTGGCGGTGAAACATGGCACCAAGTGTATGGAGCCGCCTCAAAAGGCATCTCCTTACTAAAGAAATGGCTGGATATGAACTCACTAAGTTTGAATATTAAAAAAACAAAATATATTGCATTTTCTAGAAGTATAACTGGCCAGGAAGATACGGCATGTAAACTGAAATTGCATATTAATTGTAACGAATTTGATGTTAATACTGGTTGTTGTGATTGCCCCGAAATTGAAAGAACGAGTCACTTGAAATATTTGGGTGTTATAATTGAGCAGGGATTTAAATGGAAGAAACACATAGATTACCTTTGTGATAGATTGAGGTTTGTATCTTATAAATTTTACAAACTAAGATCGATTCTTCGGCTACCAATGCTGAGAATGGTGTACTTCGCTCTGGTCCAATCATTGCTACAATATGGTTTGGTGGTTTGGGGAGGTACGTTCGATACGCATGTAGCTCCTTTATTTAGAGTACAAAAAATGATAATAAAAACAATTTTGAATAAACCAACCATTTATCCCTCAATGAGTGCTTTCAATGATATTAGAGTCATGACAGTAAGACAAATGTATGTTTTGAGCGTGATTAAATATTTTTGTAGATACAAAGTTAATTTTATGCAATTAAATAATGAAAATCATAGGACTAGGTATAATTTGTACAAATTCGCATCATATGTTTCAAACCTAACACTTATTCGTAAGCAATTAATTTATATAGCTCCGAAACTAATAAATTCTATTCCACCCGGGCTTATTATAGAATTACCTTCCAAAAGTGTACCAAGGAATATTAAGAAATGGATAACTGTGAGTCATTATTTTGATTTGTATATTGTGTAGATAAATTAATTTACATCCATTGTAATTGTACTACTATTCTGCTAAATTCAAGAGTCTCGATACATAGCTTGATTAATTCTCTTCGAATATAAGTTGTAATTTATTTATATTATTTTGTATACATCTTTTTTTTGTTTTAATTAGATGTGAATGACCGAAGTTTGACAATATGCTACTCCTACTGGCGAACAAGTGATTTTCACTTATGCCAGTGGTTTCATTTCCACCTCTTGTACCTTTATTTTGTTGATAGAATGTAAGTAAACTAGATTAAGGTACATTATCGTAAATTTTGTAATTATTGAATTTTGTGGAGGAAATAAATTTGATTTGAATTGAATTGAATTCTTGCGTTCTTGAGTTGGAAGTCACTACGCAAGGGAGCACTCATTTCTAATATGATAGTTAAATTGAGAATCTTCACTAGGAAGGCCTGATTCCTAATAAAGCCTAATAGAATAATTTATGCTTTGACAGAAAATTCCTGAATTCATCATCTAATCTACAAATGAATGAGAAAAATGTTTCCACGGGCAGGGAAGCATGATTTATTGACAAGTTTCAATATAAAATACTTTTAAATGTGAATTGACGTTCATGACGTTCCATATCTAGAAGATGAAAAGGCCTCGTACATAGTAGTAGGCCATGTACAATTGTACATACCACTACTATCATGATAGTGCTATGGCGGAATGATAAGTTGGGAATCATGAATAGAAGCATAGCTTCTTTTAATAGAAAGCTATGATAGAGGTCCTAGGAAATAAAATAATTATTGGTAAACTTATTACAGGAAGATCCACTGGAAAATATATGTGTACGTACGCCGTAAGATGTGCTAGATAATCGATTTCAGCCATTGCGTCAACTCAAGAATCTTGGTCTCTTTTCGGACTCGAAGAAGCAACCACTTCAGAAAGCTTCCCCTCTATTCTTGAAGATCTAAGCTCCGGTGGGAAATTAGAATCTTGTTTTTCTCTCCACATCATCATTCAAGAGTGAAGCACTGAACAAAAGTTTCCCGAATCAATCCTAATTCATTCTCAAAGCAAACTCTCACATTGTTTATAAAGAATTTTAGTTTATTCCCTCTCATCTGGAACACGTCATCTCATCAAGAGCAGGAAAAAACGGAGAGTTGAATATGGGGAGAAAAAAAGTTGGATTAAGGGAGTATTATAATAGTAGGCTAGCCAATATTTTTTAGCTCAGGAGATTGATTGACATAACATGAATATCCGATAAGGATAGTGTTGTAGCAAATTGATTCTACATTATTTTCCACTCAGTAGCGCCGAAACTACAATTTATTGCAAGAGAATGAGATTTCGCTCCAATAGAGCTCTTCAGTATAGGAGACCTATCGATTATGTAAATCCAATCGACGTTCTACTTCAAGTTTTGAAGAATTCACTATTCTCTCAGTATCCAAAATCATCAAAAGTTCTGGAGGACACTTCTTGAAGCTTATACAAACATTATCATTATCGAATGAAATAATAGTTATATCATGTTACATTGTTTCCTCTATCTTGGGGCTACTTTATCACAGTTTCTCATTTTAAATAAGAATTTTAGTACCCTTTTCATTTTAAAATGATTCTGAGTAATCGAAAAACGTTATGCATGAATTAAAATAATTGGAAAGGGTACTGCGATTCTTATTTAGAATAAAAAATCATGTTTCATATAAGAATAATTCACTGGCGGCTCATGCAGTGTAAGATACGGGAACTTCACCCGCCAGTGACAGTCATCATAGTTTGTTATGAGGGTAAAGCCCACATGAGCTCATAGGCTTGTGCGTGGGTAATGATATGGATGATAGATGACGACTATTTTGAGGTAGTCGGGACCGAAGGCTTATCGTCTCCTCCGAAAGACAGGGTGGCCGTATCTATGTGATTGTGCTGTGGTCAAAAATTGTTCCCCGCTTGGGATTTGAACCAGGGTCCACTTGGTTATCAGACCGGCGCTTTATCACTCCTCCAACGAGCCACCCATATGTAAACATTGCCTGTGCGTAAGCTCGAGTTGAGTTTATTTTGATATTGTGATATCAACGAGAAAATAGAAGTAATTAGAGGTGTACAAGAAATTTAGAGGCAGTACTGTACGAAAAAAAGTTCAAAAGGCAGAAATAATAAAGGAGAGGCGAAGTAAAATAAAACCATTGAAAGATGAAAAGGAGAATAGCATTTTGATAGAGCCAAAAAGGATGGTCCAAGAACCTGACGGGAAGAGACAAGGAGGGCAAGCCAACCAACTCAGCGGGTCTGACCCCCAATGGCATCGATGAGCGAGACGGCAAACTCCTCATATTTTTCAAACAGCCAATCCTTCAAACGTCTTTTAAAAATTGAAAGAGAAGCAACAGTGAAATGATTACCCTGGTTGAATAAATGTAGGAAATTACGAAGCAAAATATGTGAAATATAAAAGCAATTTGTACTTGAAAAGGATCTTGTTTGTTGAATTGTGTTAAAACCGACATTTAAAGCGTATTTATTGTTATGGGAATGAGCAGTAGGTGTGAAAATGGATTGAAAATTTTTATATATAAATATTAACAAATCTTTTACATATAATTTTTTTAGAGAAAGTAAGATTGATAAAAAGGGGTTACGAACAAACCTAGCAAAGGAGGTTTCTAGTATTGAATGGCTTCCAGAAGAGTGATGAATGATGACCGGTCATTTCCTCCATTAATTAAACCTGACTCCCAGGTCACAGATTTTATTGACGTATTGCTGCGCCAGCTCGATTTATTATGCACATGAGAGGATCGAAAACTCGACAACGACTGAGTTTTCCATCGATAAAAATTTCCTGCGGTTAAGAGAACCATGCATCAATGTTGTGGAACGTCCAGAGTTTTTCTATGCTACAGCTTTTTAACTGTTTGCATTAGGAGTTTTGGAAGTCTTGATTTACCTTTCGACAAGGTATTATTGCTTCCCACCATAGCTTTCTTTAATAGAGGCTATGTTCCCTCCCACCGAACTAGGTGAATGTACAACTATGTATACACTTTTGCCTATAATTTGAAGTTATTTATGGAACTCTGAATTTTTTAAACTATGAAATCAGGGTGAAATTAAATAGAAACTTCACGATGATGTTGATTATAGATTAGAACTGTAATTGGATATATTATTAAGCATCATCCTTATTCATCGATAAAAATATATCCTGCCAACTATTACGCTTTCAAATGTCAATTGAAGCATCCATTCCACACCATTCATATTTCAAGTATAGAAACACGTCAGAGCTTCAATCAATGAGCTACATCCTGGATCGTAATCCGTACTCAATCACGATTACTCGGAATATCTAAAGCTCACCCCTTTCTGTTTCATCTGTTGTAGCTGATAACTTCAAGTTTCCCAACATGAGAAGGTTACAATAATCGTCTATGGTACAGGATCTACAGGAAGCAGACTATTGGAAACGGAATAGGCTACCATCAGCCATAAAATAGCTGAGCTTTGGTGACTGTAACATGTAGTTTCATCTCTCAAGCGCCCTATAAGTGTTTGGGTTTTATTGAGATAGAACTCCACTCGTATGTGAGGGCTGAGGATCTCTTCGATTCCCTTATATTGAAAAGAGTCCAAAACTGTCTCAAAATTGGGGAAACATACCAATTTCGAGACACTTCCTCGCTACCATAGTGGGCTATGGTCTAGATTTGAAAACCCGCCTCAATTCAAAGATTATCCGCAAAGTGGGCTCTTAGTATAGCGAATCACTAGGACTGTCTGACTATAATTCGCTTTTGTGGGTGAGAGTTTTCGACGCAGCTCTATTATTGGACTTGAGACTGATGTGAATATTATAATTTTCATAATTTAACTACTCAATATCATAATCATTCAGTATTGTAATATAGGAGAATAATATTATTGGTGATTCATTCATCATACATCAGCTCATCTGAAAATGTCTATTATTCAAATAATGAACTAAGGTGGATTGGAATTCAATTAGCTTATGGAAAAAGGTTTCTAGATTGATGAATCTGATATCTCACCAATAAATATTAAAATCATGTAATAATTGAGGATTCTTCTCGGAATCACTTCCAACCATTTTGAAACACGTGATAGTACTCTGTAGCTCAGCAGTCAGCATTTTAGATCTCATAGAAATCTATATCTATAAAAGCGAAATGGCACTGACTGACTGACTGACTGACTGATTCATTCATTCATCACCAGAACTGAAAATCCACTGAACCGAATGCGTTCAAATTTGGCAGGCATGTTCAGTTGGACGTTTAGACGCGAGATAAGAACGGATTTCAGGAATTTTTCAAGGATACGCAAAATATTTGTTTTTCTATAGTTTTTCTGCGTTTTCTCAATTTTTTTCGAGAACCAATCGGTAGAAAATGTTGATATTTGGTAGGTAGGTTCAGATGAGGTCTAGAAATGTTGTGTTAAGATATTTTTGAATTCCGCTCAAGATTACGCCAGTAATCAGGTTTTTCAAAATTGTAGATGTATTGCGGGTTGCATATCTCCCGCCTTGATGCGACCAATCCTTACTGTGAATTCAATGGTTAAGTGAGAGTATAGATGAACTAATTTGGAAGATAATGAATCAAGTTTCAAACTATGTCCGATATAGTTCCCAAGGTTACGCTCAATATTGACGTTTTACTATTTTTCGGAATTTTCTGAGTTTTTCTTGGATTTTTCGAGAATAAATTGGTAGAAAATGTTGAAATTAGGTGAACAGGTCCAGATTAGGTCTAGAAATGCTGTGTTCAATAAGTTTTGAATCCCTTCTGAACGGAATTTGCAGGCGAGCGAAGCGAGTTGACTCACTGACACTGCTGATACTGTCGGGGGTTCAGGGGGCGGAGCCCCCTGGCTAGGCGGAGAAGGCGAGCGAAGCGAGCCTGCCGGCTAGAAGAGAATAGGTAAGTAGGCCCATATCAAGTATGATAGAATATCACTCTCAAAATTCTTTTCATATTTCTTATCAGTTTGTTTGTGTGTTATCTGAAAAGGAAATAGTTTTTGAAAAAAATGTTTTGCATCTAAAGGATTTGGACTGAAGACGAGCTGGTATATAACTGATTATTTTTTGAACCATTTACTCCTGGATCACATGATCATCAGTTGACCCAGAATGAAGTTAGAAACTAGCCGTTGAATCTTACCTCTAGCCATCACCCTCCCTGACAAAAACAATTTCCTGTTTAAATGAAGGCCATACTAAAAACCTTATTGAACCATGATAATCTTTGCATGCTGTAGTGGTAACAGAATCTGCCAGCAAAGCACTTCAAAATCGATCTGACCTTCATGGGACATTGATTGGGTATGATCAGGTGCAACTGGTCTTCACATTGCGAAATCGAACTGCACTACAAGGTGGCTTTGCTCAGCATCAAAGGTGCTAATTGCACCTGTACCTGTAGCTTACCACTACAGTTCTCACCTTCCGATTGAGGCCTGACTCCCCTTACTGTTTCTAAATTAATGACTCATGATAGCACTCCAGCTATACTGGTGTAGTAGCCTACCTTATAACCTCACTACAAGAAGGAGATTATAGAGAACAGTAGTTTGTGAAAAATGATGATTCACTTCCAAATTATGTATTATCCTGTATGATGTATAAATGTATTATGATGTATATCCTATTGTATTACTGAATATTGTATGATGTTCAATGTATAGTGTATACTGAATATGCTTCAGATAATATCTTTAATGAATAACCAATTAGATAACTCCTGGCTCAAATTATTGTTATAAATTTTAGTGCTAGGGAAGTATTAGGGTAATATCCACTTCAAATATGAATTGCTCTTTATTTGAGTTGTATAAACTGTTGACACTCAAAACTCTCAATACTATTCACGATCATTTGCATACTCTGCTTATGAAATAATCCATAAGCTACCTGAACCTGACTACTCTGAGACTTGATAGATTCTCAAAAAAAACTTGTTCACGCGATCAGAATGAGTTTCTTCAAGCAATAAGCATTATTCAAAATTGAATAAATATCGGGATAATATTATCAGGCAATGCGCAGGAATGGAAATTGTGAGCGCACGCACGCGCAGTCAGTGCGATCGAGAAACTTTGCAGGGTGAAAACTGATAAGGGTAGGAAGCAGGTTTCAGTGAGACGCGTGACTCGGCTCGGATTGGGCATCGGTCGTTTTTTTCGCACTCACGCACGCCAAGTCACGTTCGTTCCGCGATTGAGCCTCTCTCGGCGGGAATGCCGCTGCACGGAGTAGCGAAAATCACTCTCAATAAAGTTTGTGTCTCGTTTATCCGGATGGAATTACTTGCTTTCCTTGAAAACATCTAGAAAGATAATACATAATACGCTGACTACAAAGATAGTAATTTCCGATGCAATGTTGTCTGTCAGGAACTTAATTGTAACTGTTGTTTCTTGTATACTGATTACCTTGGATTCTGGATGCAGTGCACTGCCAGCTAGAGGTGAGTTGAATATCTATGATTGAATTTTAGAATAATTATCGGAAAGCGCATGAGTAGTATCCAATATCAAGGTAATTAGAATAGGTATGAGTCATCAACATCGTAGCCGGGAGGAAACCGTGAATTTTGACGTCATTGGCACCACAGCTGTTTAGCAAACCTAGAAGTTAGGAAATTCGTCTGCTCCTTGTGCGTTTCAACTTGGTTCCAATCGCTAATGTTGTAAATTGATTCTTCTATGCTTTTTTGAAAAACTTTTTGGCAATAGCTATACGGCCCATATTTATATTATTTACATGCAATCTATCTATTACTAAACCTTTTCTCGAAACCTGTTTTTTCCATAATATTTTGAAATAGCACAGCACGGCATATTGCTTTGTAAGTCAATGCAATTGAATCAAATTGATGAAATCACCATAACATATAGCCTACAGTTTGAATGCAATTGGGAACAGATTCTGTACTAATAACAAAAACCACATGTTCGCAAAAGAATGATGCAGTGATAACATAATAGCCTGTTCAAATCAGAGTGCATATTTTCTGTGAAGTCAGAAATGATTTTAATCTAATTACTTTGATTGGAACGCACAAGGAGCAGACAAAGTTCCTAACTTCTAGGTTCGCTAAACAGCTGTGGTGCCGATGACGTCAGAACTCATGGTTTCCTCCCGGCTACGATTTTGATGACTCAAACCTTTCTATTCTAATTACCTTGTCCAATATTAATTCTTTGAAACGATTACGAGGAGTTTCAGGCAATAATTCATACCACTGACATATTTATCATAAATTGTAAGTGAATGCATGCAACCTTTGTATTCGATGAGATTATAACCCCTACCTCTCAGGGATAGGGGATATCAGTCAGGGGTTAAGTGGGAGAGGGGGCTCTTGTGTCTCAACCTCGCCCACATCACTTGTGTTGTACAAAGTGGAAAATGAAGACATTTATCTATCTATCCATCTACCTCATGAAATCTACGGCAACACGGAAGTTTCCAATATTTAGAATAAAGTTCAATCGAGTATTCTGTAGGATAATTAAAATAAAGGGTTAAAACACAGACAACAAAGTCCAAAACGTCTTTTCCCAAATTTCGATACATAATTATTTGAAAAGAGGTTATGTTTTCAAGATCATCAACACTATCAGCACAATTCACAAATTTCCTCTGTCAAAAGTTAAAAACTATTATTTAGAATTTTTGAGGTTGATTCAAAAGTCAGAATAACACAAAAAATATATAAAACTATTCCAAAATATCAAATTTCACTTCAAATTTCAAAGCCAAACATTCCAGTTGATCGTTCTCCCAGCCTCCCCTAGAGTATGGGGATACGTTTTTGATATTTTCAATAGTCTCTGTACAAATAATTCTAGTATGTAATGTTTTTTCTCTTTTCAAGATCCACAAATGTTTCTTCATCTTCCTTACTCAAAGACGAAAACACATTCACATAGCTGTGAACAAATTGATCTCAGAGTCACAATGATAAACTTTGATAACTCTAACAAACATCCAATACAGTTCAACAACTATTTACGAAAACATGTGGCAACGTATCTACAAGATACGGGAAAATGTATTATTTAGCAAATTAACATCAGTTGCCCATGCAATGGCATAGTTTTCTGTTCACGAGTACGAAGATAATTGAATATTGGATAAGTATTTCTATGACATTTGAACAAAATTATTTTCCAAGCAAATTTAAATTTTTTTCATGTTCGTACTGCTCATTTTTCTATGTATTAGCTTCACTTTTTGTTAGCTGCTAATGCTTTGTCAATGTGTCGTATATCTCATCATACATCATTGGCGGCTCGTGCCCACAAAACAGGTGAGGTGCTGAACCTAAAATATACGGGCATTTCATCTGTTTTGTGGATATAAGCCGCCAGTGTCATATCACATAGTCAAGCATTATTCTAGTGTTCCAGTGTTCCATACTCCTAAACATTCTGTGAAAGCTAATTCAACTGGTGAGTTTTCTGTGAAAGCTCATCTTACTCCATGAATGAGAGTTTATTGAGAGAACAACTTACATTGGAACTAAAATGTCAGAAGCCGCTAGTCACAAATTACTAAATTTGTCGAAATTGACAGCAAAACTGGGTGGAAATCTGAGATAAATAGAATCAAATCATATCCTGCTTGGTTTACCCTTCCTCCAGGGAAGAAACTTCCACGTTCTAATGATCTGTTCTCTGACACTCATGAATAATTCATTTATATTATTTCCTGGAAGTAATTGAGAATCATCAAAGAATGTACAGAAAAAGAAAGTTCGTTTTTTTGATAGCAACAATTTATTAGAACAATGTTTATTGAGACTAATGCTAGCAAATTAAAGATGTTGACTATATAATACTATAAGCTACTATTCTTCACAGAAGTTGCACATAAACCACTAGCCTGGTTGTGGAATGATAAATTGAAAACATGAACTGAGACTTAATTATCATAGTAGTAGCCTATATCGAATATAAACAACTCACTTCCAGATGAATAACTTGCAGCCTGATACCTGTTAAATGAAAGGATACCAGTGAAGTCAAATTAGTGCAAAGAAGTGGCAGTAAATTATTATTTGTGATTGAATTCAACTCTTCTTGTAGCACTACCCACTATCCATCATGTAATATGTAATGGTCATTTGTATGCGACTGCACTATTGGTAGAGATCGCAGTTGACTAATATTTTTCAATTAACCACTCCACTCTGAGTAATGATTTCGGGAATAAAATAATATTGCTCAAATTAATAATTTCAAGGATGGTTCTGATGATGAATGATAGTTCTAAAAATGAATTTTGAAAATTTTAAATTTCTATGACTGTTATTCAATTGCCTTCAAATCTCATCTATGGAGAATTTTAGAAACTCAGAGCTCTCTTTTCACAAGGATTCATCGATTGGCATTTCTAGGCAGTCTTTAAATAGAATTCCTGGATTGATTCCTTCATAGTCTACATCATAAGAATTAGATTCTCAACATGAAACAGCCATTAGAGTGTGAATGATTCGAGATCAATGTGAAAATTTGAATTGAAAGAAAATAAGGGTCGTTCTTGGTTTAAAACGAGAGAGCACTCCATTACTCCTATTTCAAGCTGCTACGAAAACGACACCCAAGGAAATTACATTTTCAAGATGAAAACAATTGCAACTTTCTTTTAAAGCAATTCTCGTTTGTTCATTCAAGAATATAGAAAAATCCTCTTTTATTCGATGTCACACTTCATCTCGTGGAGTGAGAAACATCAGGGTGGAAAGTAAAATATAAAGTCAAGTCAAATTTGAAATTCTAGGGAGTTGATACATTCATATATTATCTTATTTACTGAATATCTTACACCCAATCATGGTTTGTGGAGTTATAGAAGTCTGAAACATGTTCACTTGCTGAGCAATCAAGTAATTCAATCATCGTTGTATAATGTAAAATTATTTTTCCTACAGTTGTATTATGAACTCAATAAATGAATGATTAAGTTGATTTGTATAATCTTCACTGGGGATTCATGTTTGCATAATTTTCTTCTTGATTCATCGAATCATGGAGATAAAAATATTTCAGAGCTTTCAAAAAATTAAATTTTAAAGAATTGCTCTCTGGATTTTCCCAATTTCACTCTCGACAAAGTAAAACGTTACTGGGAGGGGATTATAGGAAAGAGGACTTGTTTGGCTATTCCTAACAAGGGCTCCATCCAAGTATTTAGTGGATTAGTTGGCAGCCATTTTTATCTGCCTGTGAGAGAAATAATTCTGAAATGTCTGAAAGCTATTAACTCAAATTGGAAATCTCTTTCATTGAGCTCTCACTAAGATAAATGTCATAAACTGAACGATACACTAATCCATTTCTATCGTCTCACTACTCAATATGTGGGATAGAGCTGTCAAGAGGACTCCATGTGGGACATTACGAAATGAAAGATCAACCTCACTAGCACTCACTGCTGGATTTTAAGCTCTGGATAGACGCATCTCAATGAGTTTCCGCATCTTCATTTCTTCATGATGGAATAAATAATCTACCTTATTTGAACATACAAATATTAAATTTTGAACTCTTAATGAACACATTTGCATGTCTTAATTACTTTATTGTGGAAACTTCGTAAGTAATTTATTTCTTATTATTCTCAGGAAAAAAAGAAAAATCCCGATTAAATTTGATACATCAGAGAAATTTCATCACCATCTGAGGCACATTTCATAGAAATTAAGAAGCGCTGTAATGTCATGGGGAAGCTTCTTCTGGACAATGGGCACTAGGAAAATACTCTCATGAACAAACACCAATAAATTATCAGCATAATGGTTTTGCCATCCTATTTATTCTCAGTGTGTGCCACAATCTCTTCTACTTTACAGTAGTTTGACGAACGTTTTACGAGAAATACTCCAAATCTTCGATTCAAATTTGTACAGAACTCTCAATAATGGTCAACGATATTATCACGAGTAATATGACATCCTGATAAAAATGACGAAAATCGAAAATTTTAAATTAACAGTGTAGGGTATGCACTTCTCTTAAATCCTCTGAAGATTGATGTCATAGTTGACATATTAGAATAGGATAGAATAGAATGACTCCTTTATTTTAATGACGTGGCGAAGTTTGGACAGTAATGTCCACTCTACCACTTCACCATGACATTCAGGTTGATTGAAATCGCACTAACAGTATTCCATTATTTTGATAATGACTGTAAGCTGACTGGATGAACAGTAGAACAGCCAATTTCGTGTGTCAAGTGATCTTGAGTAGATACTCGAGTTTGAGCTGCGAGTGTCAGTTGATTTGATCAGAGGAGTAATATGCCCAAATTCCTGAATCCCCCTACATAATTATGATTCAGAACATGAATAGTCTCTACAAAGTGAGTTGTAATGACTGTTATTATTTCTAGATTTATGAGCATTTATTTCATTTTTTAAAGAGAGTTTGTACAACCCAACAACCTATAGTTGATCTCAGTCTTATAGGTATCTTGGGTATTTTTTTAATATATTAAGGCTCGATGGGCATTACTAATGTTATTGTAAAGAATCTTGAAGAACATTATCATTTGAATCTAACTTGACTGAATTACCTTGTATCATCCGTACAGAACGTAACCAGGATATAATAGTATAGTATGCTTGTTGAGAAAAACGTAATGTACATATGTATGTAATAACAGATTACATATTTTTTAATTCAAAAATTTTTCTCATGTGGAGCTAATACCACAGCGTTCTTCTAATCCATGTTAGAACTAATGATCTACTTATAAAAGCATATCTAATCAACTTCAAAATAAACCTTCAAAGAGAGTTCATGATACAACTAGTTAGAACATACAAAACGAGAACGTATTTCCTTATAGGGTTCCCGAAACAGCAGACAATACAAACAGTGGACCCTGCGCATAGCACACAATCAGCTAATGGAATCGGTTGCCCTAATGCCAACGAGTCTCCTACAGACCACATGCCTTACCCTGAGCTTGATTGATTATGAACAATAGATTTGGTTTAAAACAATGCAGTATTGTACACTAACCGTTGCCAAGACTGTGAGTACCGCTTTCTGTAGCAGAGGCAACGGTCGTCAAAGAGTAGTGGAGTTGACACATGGTTTCGGAGCGGGTGGATTAGTCCGTACTAGATTCAATTCCATGTCTAGAAATTGACTTTGCTGGGAAATTTGGAAAATCGAGTGGAATCATTACAGAGTGAGGACTCGTAAATAATAATTTGAAATCGCAAGTAGAGGCAAAATGAAGTATCCATTTTGAAATTCCCATGAGACAAATTACTATTAAAGGACTTCACGTCCTACATTAGAAGTAGCCTACTCTTCTTATCGTTTTGTGAGTACTGAGTTATGAACACGATATTAGATGACTTGTATATGGAAAGGTGTCAAGTGTCCATTGTTCAGTGAAGAGAAAAATCAAGTTTGAATGTGAGAGAATCTGAGTGATATGGTCTTTTTTAGGGGAAGGGGTAGTGTGATAGTGTGAAAATTGGAATTTATTATTGTGTTTTTTTTGTGTGTTCTATATTTCTTTTTTCAGGTTATTGAACTCTTCGGAATTATTAAGAAATTATGAGAATGAACTTTGATTTTTGAAGTAATATTGTTCAGTGAGAGTTGATTATGTTCTATTTAAAGTGCTAAATCACTGCTTATGTATCTGAAATAGTGCAATTTTTGTGTTTTTTCGAGTATCTGTTTCGATTTTATGTTGAAAAGATATACTGTACTCGGAATTACACGAACATTGAACTCTTGAGAAATTTTGTTGGTTCAAATAAAAATTTTGCTCGTGGAGCCGGCCGGGTGCCGTTGGAAGTTGAAAGGGGAAATTTTCATTGGAAAAAGAAAGGAGTCTCAGTTCAGACACTGTAGCAGAAAGATGTGATTCGTGGACAGGCCTCAGCTCTCTGAATAGAACTGCTTCCATTCAGAGGGGCAAATTATTGTTTTTGTAGAAGTCAATAGTAAAGTAAAATCGTGGGTTAGTTTCATTTCAGAGTTTAAGTAAACTATGGAAGTTTGTGTGATGATTCGTGTGTGAGTATCTTGATTCTCAATAGTGGTTATGGTGAGTGCCAAACTTTAAATGAAGTTTTTCTAGCTCAAACTTAAATAGTAATATTCTTAACTCTAACCTATATCCTTAATATAGTTCCCCCTTGATAAAACCTTAATAATTGAAATGTATTGACGGAATTTTGATGTAACTTGATTTGATTTAGTAGTATTACTTTAAAATTTAAATGAAATGTTCAATAAACCGGAGTATAGAATATCACAAAATATTTGTTTTTCATACAAGTTCCTGACTTGTAGTTGTACTGGTAGTTGCTAAAATTAGAGAAGTAAAAAATTAATTAGAAATAATCTGGCATTTGGAGGAACGAATCCACGTAATGCTCCCAACCACTTAAGGATTCGAAAAAGATTTAGTTTCAGGATTTTACAAAATAGTATCTATTGGGCCACCCGTTACATATGGTGTCATGTGTGTGAGGTGAAAGAGAAATAATAAATTTCCTCGGGTTACATTTGGGTCGTCTAATTTAATCTAATAATTATTAAGAATCAATCTTGCAGATCATGATACTCATCTTCTTGATTGTATAAAAGTTTTAGAGTTCAATCGAAGGTTTAACAGTAGAAGAAATTGGATTCAGACTTGATTCAATAAAATTATCACAGTTTTTCAGACGGCTGAATTGAGAGATCTAAAAAATTTTTATTCACAGCAAGTGAGCTCAGTTCGATCGTGAAAAAAAACATAATCCCTCTAATGGAAGGTCTTAATCTAGTTGGTGACCTTTCTGTCATGATGTCGGGTACCTCTTCTGCTCATTGGAGGAGAAATGTAATTCGGAAGAAAGATCACCTGGAGCTCAACAGAACAGATTCTTCGAAGCAAGTAAATTAAATTTCGCCAGCCTTATCCTTTCAGAAGTCCCTTGATTCGACTGCAACTGGCTGCTCCCAATAACCACCAAATTCAATGTTCATCCAGAAAGATGAAATCTGATTGGATGAACGAGAGATAAATCATTTGGGAATAATCTCAATGAAACAAAACAATGCTCTCTACTCTTTTCTTGTTCATTGCCAAGATAAACTAGTTGACAGGCATTGAATGTTTGATCTGAAGAATTTACTCTTGTCATGTTATACCTCTCCAATGATTTTTTTTCATTTCTAGAGGAAATTAATTATTGATTTGGATCAAATCTGAAAGTACGGTAACACATTCTAGTTCCTGAAAATTATATTCTCTACACTTTTGAATGTTCCATATCGATTCTTAAACATCAAAATCTAGAAAACTAAAGACCAAACTTACAAATAAATACCAGTAAATAACTCTCACTCATCCGTTGATTATAGAATATCGAAACTCATCTTGGCTTGGAGGAAAATGCTCATTTGCAGAATTGTCAATCTTTTCCTATTTGAAATTATTTATGAATCCCAATTCTGAAGCTGCATGCTTGGTCAACAAGATTGAAAAATTATGAAGAATCACAATAATTACTTAATCTAATGGATTCATTCAATCAAGCTATCAATTCCATAGTGATGAGATGGCATCAATTCCCGTTGTAGATTTGTTCATACCTTGCCTAATGTTATGTTTATTTTTAATTTTCTGAAAAAATCAATTTATTACTTTCCTTGCCCTACCTACTACCATAGGTAAGGAATTGTATCCGTTTCAAGGTCCCCTGAGTCCAAAAAAGTGGTTTTTGGGTATTGGTCTATGTGTGTGTGTGTGTGTATGTATGTATGTATGTGTGTATATCTGTATACACTATATCTCGATTCCCAATTGAACGATTGACTTGAAATTTGGAACTTGAGGTTCTTATACCATGAGGACCTGACCCGAAGAAATATAGAAAAATTCATCAAAAAATGGCGGAAAAAATGGCAGATAACATGCCGAAAATGGTGTTTTTCACGATTTTCTCTAAAACGGCTTTTATGATTTTTTTAAACTCATACCCGTAATAGTCCTATATAAGCCCTATCGACTCCCAAGAGTCTCATTAAAATAGCAGAAGATCAACAGCGTTGTTGAGGAAAATGGATTTCTAACTCGATTATCTCAAAAATGTCTCAAACGATTTTTTTCAAACTATATAGTCATTAAAACTATCAACTGGCATATGTCCCCTTTGGGTAAGATTATCAGGGGCGCCACCCCATACTTCAAAAGTTAGGAAAATCTGTAGATAGGCAACCCGCACTACATGAATCAGTATATAGGCAACCCGCACCACATGGCTCGGTAAGTAAAGTTCGGGCAGCGCGCTTGATGCTCGTGTACAAAAAGTGTATCGATGACATTCCGTCATTCTCGCAACCAAGGCAATCCGCATCAGGGTTAAAGAGCACAAAAATCACATTTGAAAGAAGTAGGCCTATAAGTGTTAATCATAATAATTATTGGTAAAATATCAGAGTTATGGAATCGAATGCTCCATTATCGATTCCACCTCTTTGATTCCATATATCGGAGAACTACAGACCAAAAAACCACTTTCATTCGAAATGCAAGTTGATTCGGCTAATGGGTAGCCGATGCGCCGACAGGCGCGAGGCATCATGGGCTTGTGAAAATTTCAAATCACACACAAGATGAGCCGGAGCGCCGGCAGGCGCGACGCGTTAACGTCGAGTGCAAATTCCACTATAGCAATTTCTATAAAAGCCTAATTTCAATTTATAGTCTATTGCAAGACTATAGTCTTTGACTTATGAAATTTGCACACGCTGGTGACTAGGTGCCTAGGACTAATACAAGATATGGTCTATCCAAGCAAAGAGGACCCTCTGGCAAGATGAGAAAATAACTCCAGTTTGGTCAATATTTGTTCAAGAATTATAAATGTGGTCTTATTGGTAGATCAAATTTTTCCTACAATTTAAGATCAAATTGATAATTTTTGGACCAATATTGACCGAACTGGAGCCATTTTCCCATCTTGCCAGAGGTTCTTCTTTGCTCGGACAGACTATACTTGCATCAGGCCTACGTAAATATGAATGGCAAGGAAAGTTGTGTGAGTGTACCACACCTGATTTTTTTTGTATTGGTCCAGTCTCAAGATAATAGCAAACATTGACATTGGAAAAATATCCACAAATAGCTTAACTAGTAGGTGCTATGAATGATATGATGATGTGCTATGATGATATGATGTTGGGTAGATGCCCAAATAATTTCACCCCAAAATTCCTAAATCGTAAGCGGCAGCTCGATCCGCTGCGATACTAGCGCTGCCCGGCTCTAGCTGCTAGCGCTAGCGCTGCGGCTAGAGCAGTGCAGGTATAGCAAGCTCCAGCACAGCAGCGCACCTAAAGTCGCGACAGCTCGAGCCGCGCAACTTGAGTTGCCGCTTAGGGATCGTACATTTACTCTCTATCAGCCCTGAAAATATTTTAAATAGTATTCATAGAATATACGATATGCACGAACAAACAATTCTATTGAGTTAAGCTGCCAGAAAATAAGGCCAACATACACTGATTGTTGGGTAAACCACATCTGTTACTTTCCCATTCACTAGTAGTGCTCAGTTGGTGATGAAGATGTTTCCAATTAGTTGGTGTTGCAATTTGAGGAGTTGTTGGAAATAGTTTGTATGAAACCCACGACGGCAATCTTGATAATGAACTCGGCTGACCCATTCTGGAATATCTTGGCCGAGTTGCGGCCTGCTGGTTGGAGGGAGGTTAGACCGCGTCAGCAGCAAAGTTCGCACACGCAGTGACGGGCTCATCTCCAGCTCAAACTATTCTCAAACAACGTCGGCCACCGAATCCGGTTCATTACCTGTCTGTTATGTCAGCTCTCCCCTTCCGCGACACTCTGCCAACTTCCCATCACAACCCTCAACTTCCTTGGCCGTCTTCTTCCTGAGAGCATCCAATCTTCCTCTGCTTCATCCATTTTGAATCCTGTGTGACAAGGGCCTTTTTTCAACACCATAATTGCGAAGGTGCTCCTAAATCTTCCAAATATACATTGCACAGATAATCAATTGGGACCGCAAATCGTTCCCTGGTCTTGATTAACAGCTCTTACTGGATCATAAAGAGGGTCAGTGTTCTCTTATTGTTATCTCGAAATACTCGTATTTCCAAATAATGAAACAACTTTTATTACTCCACAACAATATTTGAAGAGCTCCTGATTTAGATGATCATGAATTTTACGAATTGGTGAATTTATTCAAGCAGGTGAAGTGCCCGTATCTTTTACTGTATAGCACTTCACCCGTTTCGTGGGCACGACCCGCCAGTGAACCAGAATGTTCAGTAATTATTCTTTGTATTCTATATGTTCAATGTAGACTGGTGAAGATTCATAGGAAAAGAGTTCGAAGATAGAGTCTACAGCCAGAGTAATTTGGTTAATGATTTAATCAGATTGGGAATGTTTTAAAATCCAAAATACTGTCTATAAATGACTGTTTTAGAAGAACTATAAACCATTATTATGGTTTCCAATTCACTCATTTGTGGAAAATGATATTATATGGTGAAGTGGAACAAACCGTGGGTCTCCCCTCTATTAAAAGCCATAGGCTACGCTAAATAAGTAAGTTAATTATTATTATATTTGTGAAAAATAACATGGATAGTAAGTATATTCTATATCATTTAATTTACTGAAAAATGAAGAAATAATTTAAAAGTTAAGAACTTTTGAGTTCACCTATTCGTTTATTATAATGTGTGCTTTCAGAGAATGAGCTTGTGGAAAGAGGTTGAATCGATAATAAATTCTGAACTAGCTCGATTCGGAAAAAGCGTATTGCTCATTCTCAATATTCACCTACTTTTGAACTTGACTTTGGTGGAATAGCAGTGCCCTTTAACCGCAAATCAGTCACACACAGCAGCCCTCAGGCTGTTGCTTCGAGTAAACTCCAACTTTACTGCCCGACGAAGGAATGTTCCATCATTTCGCGTGACTCGTCACTTGAATCGAATCCGAAAGTTTTTCATTGGAGGTTGGAAATCGAAGGGAAGTGGAAGTTTGCCACTGACAGTTGGAATTCGAGGAGCGGGTCTCGTCATCGAACTTTTTATTTTCGATTTTTCAGTCGGGCGCTCCTTTTCACTTGCTCCAGAAAAAAAGCGATCAAGAGAGTCCAGCTTCATGTTTTTCTTCTCGACTCAACTTGGAGCTCGCTTATCTTGACAGAATATTTCATTGTAAAGTCAAGGCGTTACACTTTGAACGGAGAAGCATCTTGCGAGGCATTTTGCGGAAATTGATAGCGTCCTGGCTCGTGCGTTATCTTTGCTGCATTGTGGAGTTTTATTTCGACGCTTTGCATACGAGATGTGGCGGCAATCGGGAGGCAGTGGTGGGGAAGGGGTAGTTGAAGTGTGGGCGCCCGCATTGCCAGTGTAGCGAATCACTGACCTGCATCAATTTTCTAAAGATTTTCAGTCTCTCAATGGTATCTGATACTTCTATTCGTCATATAAGAAGAAACAGGTATTTACTTTCTAAATTTAGCTTGAAAAATCTATGGATCAGGAATAAAGTTCACAGTTCAATCAGGTGGAACCTTCTCAGGCATGTCATTTTATTGATCATACTTGTTAGTGTAGGAGGTGGAGCGAAGGACTCTTTACATTTTTCCTTTGCTCACTGAGAATTTCTATCAATCCTTCAATCAGAAATTCGATATTATATTTCTATTCAATCACTTATTGAATAGTTTTATTGTTATGAATAGAAGATACTACTGTAATAGAGAGCATGAAATTTAATGAAGCCAATAAGTCAATATAATCATGATTATGATGTTCATATGATATGCTCAATTGTTCATTATAATCGAGTTAAGAAATAAGAATTCCACCTCCTCTCATCTCAATGATCTCTAAGCATTTTATTAGCTTAGAAAGAAATGATTATGGCCGTATTTTGAGTATTAATTGGTATAACAAGAAGTTTGTGAATCAAATAAGGCCGGATTAATCATTATGACTGAATAATGAAATAATAACTGAATTATAGGGAAATAAGAATAATATTCATAATAGGCTTTCAAGAAGATATTAGAATCCGCCATAATTCAGTGTGAATTGAGGAGAATGTTTTAGCCTACTTCTGTTATATGTAATCAATCCATTGATTCAGAAAAATATAATAACCTTTTAGCTTTCCTTATACAAGTTTATTCAATTGAACCAATTCGCTATTCGACTTACATATTATTATTGTGAATGATCTTGATGCTTAATTTTTATCAACACGAAATCAAGGAACATTTATTATAATAGCCTATGATTGGAATCATTTCAATGGGAAATTGATGTGGAACCATGCCATAATATGGGTTTGATTATGAACTCCATTTGAGACGAATATGAAGGATAATATTCTCTTTTCGCGTTGAATGATAGAGAGGATTGAAGAAGATTTCAAATCCAATTTCTGAAGCTTACACCATTACTCCATCTAGGACTTCTGGAAAAGGAAATTTCTAGACCTTTGAAAAATGATCACCAATGATAAGGAAATAATCTAGGCCTTTTAAGAAATTTTCAATGATTCAATTAAAACTGAAGTTATTATTATAAGATTAATCGGAGTGAAATTGTATGAGAACAGAATTATTTGAAGGTTGAATAGATATTTGTAGCACATAATCAACGATGTCAACCATTTTTCCTTCATCCAATAAACTAACAATCTGTCATTTCATTCTAGAACATAGGTTTTTTAAACTGTTTGACCCACAGCAAGTACCAGTTGGCCCACTATATTAATGAATATCCTCCAAACAATCGAGGTCACCCACATTCACGTTTACTCCACGCTTTTGAAAACTGAATCGATATTGCACGATGAACGACAGGCAACATCGTCTTTTGTTGATTTGTTCAATTTTAAAACGTTATTGTTTACATCGATTTCCAATCAACGGTAACACTGTTATGCTATCTACGACCTCAGCTGTCATGTTGTCAAAGCAGTTAGCTCCTCTTTTTTTCGTTTTTAACCTATCTTTTACTGTAGTTTTTAGCCTAGCTTTTATTTGTAGAATATTGATAATTCAATCTCCTTGTAGGTACACGTTAAGACTTGAAACTCTTGACAGACGAATTTACAAGTTTGCTATTATTATTATCATTATTGTAGTTTATTTCTTCATTTTTATTAATTAATTTTGTCTTATTTCTCTGTATATTCAAAATTCTGTTAACCAGATACAATGATAATAAATAATTATATTCTGTAATGTATTGGGTAAAATAATATAGATATCGAGTCGATTGGATTTTTCCAGATAAATCAATATAAATATGTGGTGGTTGTGAATGTGGTATTTGTAATAATACATAGTTTATACAATTATAATATATAATCAAGCTAATTGCACTGAATAAGAATCAATTCGAAGTGGTTTATCTCATGAGCCTCTTTATATTATTATTCAACTCTCTATTATTTAACTTCCTCTTTATTATCCTCTTTATATGAACCTCTTGATTATTTAACTTCTGAATCAATATCGTTGTATGGAAAAATCTTCCTCAATATAGCCTAAATATCATGGCAGAAAGACACCTCAACTTGAAATTAGAGATTTTGCATCGACACACATTCTACATGAAATCGCGTGGTAGTGAAATAGACTGATGCAATATCCTTTTGATCGAGGGTTCTTTGTGAAGCCTACCCCATACTTTGAGAAACTTCACTCTAGATGATTGTTCACGACTAATAACTGACGGCGATAATAATGTTATTCTGTTCGTTGAAAGCTGCAAATCCCTGTTTCCTTGATCACGCGAAAATAATAGTCAACTTTGAGTTACATGGAAAACTGGGCTAATGAAGCAGGGAGCTGAGGAGTTGATATAGAATTTCGAATATTCAAGAGTTTGCCGCCTCTAAAAGATCCAAGCGAGAGTTATAATTGACTTCGAATCTTGACGATACAATCTGGCAGAAAGCTATAAAGCGAGGCGATGATGACGAAATCCTCGTTGAAACTGGGAAAGATTGGAGAGCCGAGTGTTATTGCCACGGTTGAGGATCTCGGCGCGCCTGAGGAGATTTGAGGAGATTTGAGGAGAGACTGCGATTTGAATAAGTGTTCGCTCGTGCTTAATAGCTTTGGCAAAAAGGCAGCTTAGAGTGGAGGGGGATGGGGACGACGTTGAAACGAGCGTCTCAGTTTGTGTGTTCTCGAGGGACCGCAACTTTCTTGACGAGCCCTGTCCCAGAGGAAGAATAACTGTCTGCCTCGAATTAAATAGGCGAAAAACATTTTTTATCTCTTTAACGCGCCACCAGGAATAATGCACGAAGCAACCTTCCTTGGAGACAAACATTGACGCGACTGGGGGTATGCTGCCTCAGAGGCTGGTGAGTTAACAAAGAAAGATGGAATGTCATGGAAGGTACAATCAGGAGATGAATGATACCTAGTTCCGGTGTTGTTTCTTGAGATGTAAAATGCTCCCATTATTTTTATTCATTTCTTGAGAAGAAATGAAATTTATCTCGCACAGACCGTCAATAGAAGACTTGCGGAGTAACTGCGTGTAAAATGGAGCATGATTCCACTATTGGCCAGGACTATATGATACCACTAAAAATTTTTGTCGTACATTATTCTCTCTTAAAATAAAATTTATTGTCAAACTACTTTGTAATGAGCCTATAATAATTAATTAGAATCTCCATATAGGCCTACTGCTTTATAAATAGACAAATTACTTCTGCAACTGCAAAATAATATTAACCAATGTACTTAATAACAAGCAAGATCCATTGAATGAAACTGTTTAAAACTGATCCATTGAATGAAACTGTGCCCGGACTGAGAATTGAACCCAGTACCCAATCCCGGTTGCCGGCAGGGCGACTTGAACACTCGCCTACCTACTTACTACTTTGTGATATGTTTCATATAGGATAATAGGATAATATTTATTGTATGATGCTCGAACATTCCGCTCTCCTCTCACAGGCATGTGCCCATGAGAGGAACCTCCAATATATATTGTTTATTTTTATATTTATTATTGTCATATAACTATGATTTGGAGAATAAAGTTTCAATTTCAATTCAGGTTCTCTCATAACAGGTGCCATGAATCACTAAAATGTAGTTATGTATGATGATTATCATTGTTTGCTTAAATTATTCTTTTCAAATTATTCAAATTCAAATGTCCAAAATAGATTCGCTAGGTTTTTGACTAGCCTATAACACAATACAAAAATATTAACATCTCTCGAATTTTTCAAAATTATCCTCAGCTTCACTGTTCACATAATTATTACAGCAATAGGAGCATGTTTCTGTTCCTCATATCGAGTTTCAAGAGTGCTAAACAACACGACATTAATAGCTTGAAAGCTGTAGTGTCAAAAACAGGAAGAACTTAAACTGCTTGTTCTGTTGGAAGAATTTCCCAGACAGAGCTGGATAAACACTACACTGGAAAATGTGAACGTTCTCTGTGACATTACTCATGATTTTGGAGCAGTCTGTTCTTTGAACTCACAAATATTATTTCGTTCTGAGAGCTCTTTCAGTACAGTATCTTTCCTCTTTCCTTCGACTTGTATAACTTGTTCCTGATTCCAACAATTATTGCATTAAATCTATCATATCAATTCCATTCTCCTTTGATATTGTTCAATGTTCAATGCAGAGTATTAATAATAATTGTTATTTTTCACGTGGTAAGGGACTTTCTTTTCCTTTCCTTTCTTTTCTTTTCAGCTGAGTACGAAGATTGGTTATTGGGATGAATGATAACGAGCCGGTCTAATAAAATGAGGAACCATTTTCTAATTCATGACCGTGGAAAAATTCTGAAAAACACAGCACAATCACATAGATTCTCTGTCTTTCGGAGTGGACGATAAGCCGTCACTCTTGACTACTCATAAAAGGTCGACATCTCTCATAATCATCATCACTCTCATTACCCACGCTATCAAACACAAGCTTGAAAACCTATGTGGGCATCACCCTCAGAAAAACAAATTGGTTGATAATAAGTTCATCAGTCTTATTTCTCGTAGAGCTGCAACTTGTTTCTTGAAAATAACTTGGCCTTCCTACTTGGTTTCTACTATCGTTTAATTGCAGTCTTGGAAAAACAATGACTACTGCAATAGCTGCAAATAATATATCAATTGGGTATCCGCTTTCATACCACAGCTATTCCTTATCTGAGTTCTAGCCTTACTGAAACAATCAACATTCAATCAAGCACAGACACCTTATGTGAGTGATAAAGTGATCACTGGACAGAGGTGGGTAAACTGTTCAGCCTGTTCCTGAACCTGATGCAACTAGTTATCTAGAAATAAGTAAGATTGAGGAGGGTGGGAGTAAACAAAATCTTAAGCTCAAGTACTTGCAGACTTTTAAAATGTTTGCACTGATTCACAAACACAACATCGACAAGTTATCTTGCGGATAGACGAGAGAATTTGGAATTCCTGAGCTTAGTTTGACTGTTTATAACTAAGTTATACCGAGTATTGCAACTTATTAGAGCTCCCACGGTATCGCATCG
This sequence comes from Sogatella furcifera, assembly GCA_017141385.1. Taxonomy (NCBI): domain Eukaryota; kingdom Metazoa; phylum Arthropoda; class Insecta; order Hemiptera; family Delphacidae; genus Sogatella; species Sogatella furcifera. The sequence goes on from CM029547.1 coordinate 33,039,258, forward strand.
ATGACAAACTTCAGTCCCAAAGTTCAGATCAAGTAATACTCTTGCACATAGCTGAAATATGTTGACTTGAGCTCATTAATAATTATTGAAGATACCGTACCTGTAAAACATCTCTCACCATGTAAACACCGACTAAATAATTACTTTGTCAAGCTACTGTCAATTTAAGAATCCAACTCAATCTACTTCTGCTCTATGATCAGCTTTATCATTGAAAGTTTGAATTCCTTTAAGAAAATAGCTCCCATCTTGATAGCTTTGAGCATAACTCAGATATCAGAAATGAATTGCTTAGATTATTTCAGAGTAAAATTGAGTTCATAGCACCAGGCATTTCAAGGGTATGCATAATAACGTAATGATGAATGCCAATGTATTGTGCTTTTATAATTGATTTTACGGGTTTGCATAGTAACGTACATGCAAACGTACATATCATAGTAATGATACATACCAATGTTTTGGTATTATAATAATTGATATTATGCTTGTATCAGTGATTTTACAGATTTGCTTGATAACGAAATGGTGTATGTTTTGTGCAATAGCCTATTATCAATCAGAAATTGATGAAATGTAATAAATGATTTTCAACAACAGGTATACTCAATTTCCAGAAGCGGTTTGAAATTAGATAAAAGCTTCTCTGGCTCGGACCCCCCTTTTTTGGGGGAGGTCCCCCCAAACCCCCCCTCATTGGCTTTGGACCCTCTCCGAAATCGAATCCTGGCTACGCCACTGTTCTCTATAATTTCCCATACTTAGTCAACTTTCGATTTATCATCCACTTTTATCACTAATAGTTTTTTTTTTATTGAATGGGAATCATAAAGAATCTGATAAGATGATTTCATAAACCACAACAATGAGTTTCTTGTTAGAATCAATTGACTGTTCGATTTGATCTATTCTCTTCAAAACTCCTCTGGTATTTATTTTCAATCAGAGCATAAGCTGGTAACTCAATTTTTTTATACTTATTTTCATATCATGAGAGTTGAAGCACAAACAAGAGGATTTTTCTCACCGGGGTTTATGTTTGAAGAAAGGGAAATTCGAGTTTGTATATTATAGAAATACATTTTGTACAACAAGGAAAATGATGCATGTTTACAGAATGAATTGATGCAATTATAATATAAAATTTCAACCACCATTCATTTATTGATGATTACTCTACAAAATAATTCAGATAATTATCATCCAAGTTTGGGAACATCTTGACGGTCGAATTGCAGTAAGTAATGTCTTGAGCAAGCAAGGAGAATCAACTTGGCCGAGATTGAGTCTTAATCTTCCAAACTGAGCTGCTTTGTGATGTGGAACGTTGAATTTCCCCAGGGTCAAATTGCATTGAATTGGGCTGTTCCTTGAATATATTCTGTACAATATACGCACGCATGATTCTTGTTTTTCACTCATCAATCTATCATAGAAATCTTCTATCCCTCATTCAACATTACAGTTGAATGAACAAATATGATAATAACGATAACAATAAAATGTAAGATATTTTTCCCCCTTTCAGGGTTGAAAAGCAGGCTGAGAGAAAGAGTTCATATTGGCTCATCCGATCCACCAAGCTTCTTAACTAAGGGACAATCCTACAAAGCCGTTATTGGAGACACACTGGTTCTACCATGCGAAGTGAAGAATCTCGGTAAGGCCTTTCCTCATATAATATTTTCCTCTCTTAATAAATACGCTATAGTAATTGAATCTCTCTTAGGCCGGTATTACACGATAATAGTTCTATGATCATTGTTGATCATATGGAAGGAGATGGAAATATGAAATCGTATTTTTGTCTCTTTCCATATGATCAACTATGATCATAGAAATATTATCGTGTAATACCTGCCTCAGGCTGGTATTACAGATAATATTTCTATTATCATAGTTGATCATATGAAATGAGATGTAAATAGAAAATCATATTTTCCATAAGATCACATAATTATGAGTAGTATAAAAAGGAGAGTTCTGGGACATCAATCCAGGAGTAACTATCTACCAGAAGCAAGTATCAACCAAAATTAAGTATCAACCAAAAGTAGGTTTCAACCAGAAGTAACTATCTACCAAAAATAAGTATAAAACAAAAGTAAGTTCCAACCAGAAGTAACTATTAACCAGAAGCAAGTATCAACCAAAAATGAGTATCAACCAAAAGTTGGTTTCAACCAGAATTAACTATCAACCAGATGTAACCTTCAGCCAGACATAACTATCAACCAGATATGTGTACCAACAAAAAGCTGGTAAATATGACACTTCTATTGTCATAAATTATCTGTTCAGCTCAAAATACAAGGTCACCAACAGAATGATCACCGAAATCTAACCATTCAGTAAATATGACTCCATTTTACAATAATTTTGAAATAATTATACATACCAAGTTTTTCTTATTTGATTACAGAATAATCATTAATAATATTGTTAGTTCACTGTTTCTCACAAGTTCAAGTTTACTTTTCTCATCTACTCAGGTTAATTCATAATCATTATCATTATAGTACTTTCAGACAGCACTGCTGTCTTATATACATGAAGAATTTTGTTGAGATGAACCTTTGTTACAAGCTGAATTGAGCGATTCAAACAAGGAATCTTGGATGTCTACTGTTCAAAAACTGTTGAAATTTGTGCACAGACTAACAAAGAATGAGCATTTGGTCCACAGAACACAGAAGATCACCAACAAGTACTTGCTTGAAGGCAACAACAAAATATACAAGGTCACCAACAAAATAGTACTTTCAGCCAGCACTGCTTTCTTATATACATGAAGAATTTTGTTGAGATGAACCTTTGTTACAAGCTGAATTGAGCTATTCAAACAAGGAATCTTGGATGTCTACTGTTCAAAAACTGTTGAAATTTGTGCACAGACTAACAAAGAATGAGCATTTGGTTCACACTACACAGAAGATCACCAACAAGTACTTGCTTGAAGGCAACAACAAAATATACAAGGTCACCAACAAAATAGTACTTTCAGCCAGCACTGCTGTCTTATATACATGAAGAATTTTGTTGAGATGAACCTTTGTTACAAGCCAAATTGAGCTATTCAAACAAGGAATCTTGGATGTCTACTGTTCAAAAACTGTTGAAATTTGTGCACAGACTAACAAAGAATGAGCATTTGGTCACACTACACAGAAGATCACCAACAAGTACTTGCTTGAAGGCAACAACAAAATATACAAGGTCACCAACAAAATAGAACTTTCAGCCAGCACTGCTGTCTTATATACATGAAGAATTTTGTTGAGATGAACCTCTGTTACAAGCTGAATTGAGCTATTCAAACAAGGAATCTTGGATGTCTACTGTTCAAAAACTGTTGGAATTTGTGCACAGCCTTACAAAAAATGAGCATTTGGTTCACACTACACAGAAGATCACCAACAAGTACTTGCTTGAAGGCAACAACAAATTATACAAGGTCACCAACAAAATAGAACTTTCAGCCAGCACTGCTGTCTTATATACATGAAGAATTTTGTTGAGATGAACCTTTGTTACAAGCTGAATTGAGCTATTCAAACAAGGAATCTTGGATGTCTACTGTTCAAAAACTGTTGGAATTTGTGCACAGCCTTACAAAAAATGAGCATTTGGTTCACACTACACAGAAGATCACCAACAAGTACTTGCTTGAAGGCAACAACAAAATATACAAGGTCACCAACAAAATAGTACTTTCAGCCAGCACTGCTGTCTTATATACATGAAGAATTTTGTTGAGATGAACCTTTGTTACAAGCTGAATTGAGCTATTCAAACAAGGAATCTTGGATGTCTACTGTTCAAAAACTGTTGAAATTTGTGCACAGACTAACAAAGAATGAGCATTTGGTTCACACTACACAGAAGATCACCAACAAGTACTTGCTTGAAGGCAACAACAAAATATACAAGGTCACCAACAAAATAGTACTTTCAGCCAGCACTGCTGTCTTATATACATGAAGAATTTTGTTGAGATGAACCTTTGTTACAAGCTGAATTGAGCTATTCAAACAAGGAATCTTGGATGTCTACTGTTCAAAAACTGTTGAAATTTGTGCACAGACTAACAAAGAATGAGCATTTGGTCCACAGAACACAGAAGATCACCAACAAGTACTTTACCATTTGTACAGTGGAAGCAACACTACTTCTGTTGAATTGTTCATTCCAGCATGCAATACAAGGTCTACAACAACATATACGAGGTCACCAACAGAATATACATGGTCACCAACAAAATATACAAGGTCACCAACAAATAATACAAGGTCACCAACAAAATATACAAGTGCAACAACAAAATATACAAGGTCACCAACAAATAATACAAGGTCACCAACAAAAAATATAAGCTCACCAACAAATAATACATGGTCACCAACAAATAATACAAGGTCACCAACAAAATATATGAGCTCACCAACAAATAATATGTGGTCACCAACAAATAATACAAGGTCACCAACAAAATATATGAGCTCACCAACAAATAATACAAGGTCACCAACAAAATATATGAGCTCACCAACAAATAATACATGGTCACCAACAAATAATACAAGGTCACCAACAAAATATTTGAGCTCACCAACAAATAATACATGGTCACCAACAAATAATACAAGGTCACCAACAAAATATATGAGCTCACCAATGAATAATACATGGTCACCAACAAATAATACAAGGTCACCAACAAAATATATGAGCTCACCAACAAATAATACAAGGTCACCAACAACTAATAGAAGTTTGCTAACCGATTCACCAAGCTTGCCCAATCCATCCATTCAATAAATGTGATACTCCTGCTGTTTGAATTAATCATTCTGACTCATCATATAAGGTTACCAACAGACTAATCATTCTAGCTCAATAAACAATGTCACCAACAAACTGATCAAGCTGGCCAAAACTATCCATACAGTAGATAATGACATTTATGTGAACAAAGATAAATAGCATCTTGCCAGAATGATTGTCATCTTGTTAAAACTTGATTGATGCCTTTATAAATGGTAATCAACAAATTCATGTCACCAGTATGGATAAGAGTGTGATAGCAAGAGAGCTACACAAGCCAGCTCGTAGGAGCTTTCCTACAAGGATGGTTACAGTGAAAGGTCTCAATGATCTTTATCAGGCTGACCTTGTTGAGATGTTGCCCTATGCAAGACAGAACAAAGGTTATAAGTATATTATTACTATTATCAATTGTCTTAGTAAGTTTGCTTTTGCTATACCAATAAAGAGTAAATCAGCTGATGAAGTGACTAAGGCAATGCAGCCTATATTTGAAAATAATCCAATGAAACATTTGCAGACTGATGATGGTAAGGAGTGGTTCAATAGTAAGTTCCAACAACTTGTCAGAAAGTATTGTATTAATCATTATTCAACTTTTTCCGATAAGAAAGCATCAATAGTAGAACGTTTCAATAGAACACTTAAGCATCTCATGTGGACAAAGTTCACTGAACAGGGAACCTATTGCTGGACAGGCATTCTAACCTCACTTCTTGAAGAGTACAATGGAAGAGTTCATTGTACAATAGGTATGCGACCAGTTGATGTAAAGAATAAGAAGCATGAGAGGATGCTGCTTTCCAGGCTTTCAAAACAAAGACAAGAGTATAAAGATAGTTTGGATAATAAACCACAAAACAGGTTCTATCCTGGTCAAAACCAGAATATCAAGCCAGGTGATGTAGTTAGGATCAGCAAGTATAAAAAGACATTTGACAAGGGATATCTAGCCAATTGGACAAATGAAGTGTTTACAGTAACACGTGTGCGACCAACAGTGCCTGTAACATATGAATTGGAAGACTATAGAGGTGAGCCTATTCAAGGAGGATTCTATTCAGAAGAAATTGTTAAGACAGATGTGCCAACTGTCTTTGAGATTGAGAAAGTGTTGAGGAGGAGAGGAAACAAACTACTGGTACGTTGGAAAGGTTATAGCTCTAGTCACGACTCGTGGATTGATAAAGGAGATCTTGTGTGAGAGATGAAACAGGTTTTACAGCAGCAAAATCCATTTAAAGTTATTGATTTTGATGAGGTTATGAAAAGGTGCGGTTTGGTAATGGATAAACAGAAGAAGAATCGACATGGACCATTGTTCCCTAACCATGTGAGATGTATTATATGTGGGCCTTCAGGATGTGGCAAAACCAATCTACTGTTCAACATGCTTTTCGATCAGAATGGAATTCGATTTTCAAACATCTACCTTTTTTCAAAGACTACATTTCAGTCCAAATACAAGCTACTCTATACAATTATGCAAGGACTAGACAATGGAATGAACTATGTTGAGTGTAATACAAGCGAAGAAATACCTGAGCTGCATGACTTACCTGCCAACTCAATTATAATTTTTGATGATGTGATTTGTGAACAGCAGGATGCCATTAGAAAATACTTTAGTACAGGTCGACATAGTGACATAGATGTGTTTTATTTAGCACAGACCTATAGCCGCATTCCAAAACAGTTGATTCGTGACAATGCAAATTTTTTAATAATATTTCAACAGGATGAGCTAAATATGAAACATTTGTACAGAGATCATGTGGGTGCTGATATGACCTTTGATCAATTCAAGGACATGTGTAACAAAGTTTGGTCAGTAGGTCCACACTCATTCCTAGTGATTGATCGAACAATGGACAAAAATAGAGGGCGCTACAGGAAATGACTTGATGTCTATTTAGTTGAGGTGTAGTTTCAGTTGAGCTTCACTACACTTTAGTACACCAAGCAAGATGGATGTCTCCAACAATAGGTACTGTCGAAAGACTGTAGAGGAGATTGCACCTACCATCAAGGCAATTGCAAAGTTGCAGCGTAACATCAAGAGGAAACATAAGGAGCTGACTCTTGGAAGGGAGGTAGCAGAGGAGAAGCATGCAAAACACTTCAAACCATTAAGTGAGCCACTATACAACATAGTGGAGGCACTTAATGTAGCAGCACAACCACCATCACCACCAGCGCAACCATCACCACCAGCTCAACCAGAACCAGAACCAGAACCACGCCCACATCGCAAACGTGTTGCAGGACCTGTACGACAACGTAGACACCGTGGACATCATGCGGCATATACACCACCACATACACCAATGCAGCCCAGACCTCCAAAACAAGCTGTTAAACAACTACAACTGCCTAATATTGGAGAGGAGTCCTCTCCAACCTATGAAGCACTTGGAGAAGCATCAGGCTTTAGTCCAGCTCCAAGTACATCAAGTGCTGCTCGCAAATTATGGTCATCTTTGAGTGATGATGATTATGATGATGAAGAAAGGATGGATGTTGTGGTAGAGGAGGAGGACAAGAAGAAGAGGGCGGAGAAGGAGGAAGATGATGAGAAGGAGGTAGATGACAAGGATGAGGATAGGGAGGAGGAGGAGGTAGAGAGAGGTGCTAATGCTGAAGAAGCACTATTGACAAGCAGTCAAAAGAAGGTTCAACAAGCATTGACTGAAGCTGGGATAACTGGAACACCAGTGGGTCGCTATCTTCATAGAGCTTTGATTGGGGATAGTAGTTCTGATACCACATATGGACCAAAGGTTGTTGGCAATGACTACTTCCTAGGCAACAAACTGTTATCTTTTGGAACTGATGGAAGAAAGATTGTGTTGACTGATCCTGTAAATCCTGAGAACCCATTAATATTTGATGCAACACCTGGGCTTTGTGAGCTCATTTTTAAAAAGGAACCAGGCAGATCATCAAAAACTGATAAGGATGCATATATACAAATTCTGAACATTACAAACTTGTACAGAGAAAACTATGTGCATGATGGTAAAATTATAAACTCAAATGATATCAAGTATAAAAGGGTGATCTATAAACTGCTTCCTAGTGTTAAAGGTAAGAATAGCAAAGTTGGTGGTAGAGGACTGGTGGCACCATTCAATATGGTGGCAAAAAATGGTACTAACATTGAGTATGTCTACTACAATGACCCCAATGAACTAGTGGACCGTCTAAGACTGTTGGATCAATCTAAGGCTATTGGTAACACTGGACATGAGAATGAAATCAACTCAATTCTAGAAGAGTTGGTGGAAGGTGGTTACATAGTTGGCAGCTAGATATAAAAGACTGTATAACTAGTGAAGGAGTGTTAGTACACATCATGGATTCTATGGGAAACATCAATGCACGCCACAGGCGTTTAATTAATTTAGCACATCCACGTGCTGATAGAGATGCTGTAAATTTCTACACTTGTAGAGAACTGATTTCACTGTGGCTGCCAAAGACAAGGGATGATATCACACTGCAGGTATTTACAAGTCTCAATGACTCAATACTAACTGATATGCTAGACCCAGTTAATCCTACTGATGGAGTGAACAAGCAATATTTGGAGGCATGTTTAAAGGAGACTGTTGGTAAACAATACTCAGTTAAGCCTACTGATGGAGTGGACAAACAATATTTAGATACACGTTTGGAGGAGATTCTAAAAGTATTGGATGATAAATTGAACAAACTTGAGAATAAGGTGGTGAAAGCAGATGTAGTTGACAAGCAGTATCTGGAATCTCGACTAAAAGAGAGTGGTCTACATGTATTGAATATAGTTATGAAAGTACTTTTCAATGAAAGCTTTAGGAGCTGCAGTAGAAACATGACAAGTGGTAAAGAAATGAGAACATTGATTATGAGAAATATTGAGAAATTGATGTCATCTGGAGCCAATTTAGACAATGAAGATATTTTGATTGATTGCTCAATATCAGAAGAAGGTATAAAAGAGAATGTCAATGCTGCAGATAAATCATTAAATGGCTAAGTGTAAAGGAGAGAAGAGGTACCAGGGTAAAGGAGTACTGTCATCAATTGCAAGAGCTGCTGGTTCAATAGTTAAAAATAGTGCTGGCACTCTTGTCAATAGGGTGATTGACATTTTACCAGTCGAGCTCCACATACCCAGTGGCTACCAGTACTGTGGACCAGGTACAAAGCTGGAGAAGCGATTGGCAAGAGGTGATCCAGGCATAAATAGTCTTGATCGAGCCTGTAAAGCACATGATATTGCATACTCCAAAAGTGGTGATACAGCAAGCAGAGCAAAGGCTGATAGCATCTTAGCAGAACAAGCTTGGAGTGTGGCAACATCTCCTAGCGCAGGATTGACAGAGAGAGCTGCAGCACTAGCAGTGACCAACATCATGAAAGCCAAGGCAAAGTTTGGTGGAGGAGTAAAACGTAAGCAGCAGCAGCAGAAGAAAAAGGAGGAGACAAAAGTGAAAGCTTCAAAGAAGGGCAAGGGACTCTACCTAAGACAACAGCGTAGAACCCAGGGAAACGGAGCTTGTTGCCATCAATGTGGTGGCAACAAGAGAAGATAGTGATTGCTCTACCTGATCGAGCACTCACAGATGCTGATCTCTACAAGTATGCATGTCGCCTGAAGCTGAAACACTTTCGAGGAGTGTTTATGCGGGATGCCTTACCATTGGATGGACCTTTGCAAAGAGAGTGTGCCATCATCAACCTGGACTCCAGCCATGGAGCTGGCACACATTGGGTGTGCTATGTGAAGAAGAATAATATTGCCTACTACTTTGATGGTTTTGGCAACCTGAGACCACCACTGGAGTTTATTGATTACATGCATCGAGGACTGGAGCAAGCATCAAGGATTGAATACAACTATGAGCAGAAGCAGGAGGATCTTTACTCTCATATCTGTGGACATTTGTGTTTGAAATTTTTGATTGATGAAAATAAATAAATGTTTTATTCCAGAAAACAGTTTTTCCATATTCTATTCCATTCTCCATATAGTATATAAATGTTAGGTAAAGGCTATTTGCTAGTCATTAAGCAAAAGTAAGTTGAGCAGACCACAAGATGATGCTCTGCTTTGGAAGTAAATCATCAGTACTGAAGAGTGATTTTTTCCCACCACTTGATGTTGGCAATGGTGAATGGGAAATTGGCCTAATTGGGTTCACAAGTTGTAACTCAATACCTAATGTTGAAGCAGGTTTCAACAATGTACTTCACTTTTATGCTAGCAATAGCATTTCCAAGAAGCGTGTCACCAACACAGAGATAACACATGCTGAACTCCAAGGTATGGCAAGATCAAGTATAGAAGACCAATGGCGCAACTTGCTCATCAAACGCAAGAGGCAAAACAATGATCATGATGATGATGTGTCTGGTAAGAGGAGAGCAAGGGCTACTGCTAAGAATTTGATAAAGCATCAAGTATCTTTGCCAACAGGTAGTTTTGAATTTGTCACAATTGCTGACCTGCTTGCACAAAGGTTGTCTGAGCATGGTATTGAGTTTCAAGCATCTGTAGATCCATCAACATTAAAGTGTTTACTTTTGTGCACTGCCAAGTTGGATTTCAGTCCAGTCAATTCAATAGGAAGACTGCTGGGTTTTTCCAATAACCAAATTGTAGAGGCCAACACATTTGCTAGAAGTGATACTACTGTACAAATCAGTTGCCCCAATGTTATACGCATAACTTGTAACATTGTGACTGGATCCTACTCCAATGGAGTGAAAGATCATGTGATCTACGAGTTTTACCCAGATGTTGATCCTGGGTATAAAATGATGGTGACTGTGCAGAATGTAATCTATTTACCTGTGGACGTCAAGCAGATTGGTAGCATTACACTGCAGGTAGTTGATGAGAACGGACGTCTTATAAATAATAGAGGTGAGGAAATAAATATTGCTTTGCATCTGAGACAACGTAAGTAGGATGGTGCTGTTATTCAAAAAGTCAAATAAAGGAGTGAATATGGAGACTGCTGTATACCCCTCTTCAGCAATGAATCTCGCACCTATAAAAGGAGATGAAAGGATGGAAGGAGTCATTCAGCTGTCAACCACAGCAAGATTAACACCAAGGAGCATTGAGTATTTGCAAGAACGAGGCTGTCTGATTAAAACAACAAAACATGGGAATTTTGGACATGACAAGGGGTGGTCCCAGATCAGAAAATAGTATCATTGGTGTTGAGTATCATTCTCATGCGCCCTATACTACAAGCTTCAATGCTAATGATGAGATACGGATTCCAATTCAACAACAAGATGTCTACACACTGCCATCAGAGAGCTTTCTATATCTAGAGTATACTGTCCTTGGAGCTAATGATGCTGCTGTGGCTGGATCCCCATGTGTCTCTGGATTCTTTGCCAACCTCTTCTCGGAAATTTGCTATGAAATCAATGGAGTGGAAGTGGATGGTATACGTAATCCAGGAGTTACCAGCCTGATGAAGAATGCAATGACATTTGATCGAGATGAAAAGTGCAAGATGGAAGGAGCTGGCTACAAGTTTAGCTCAGATGAGGGTTTCACTAATTTTGCCGCCAATGGAGCCAACACTGCAACAATGGCTGTGCCTTTGAGATACCTGCTGGGCTTTGCCGAAGACTATTGTCATATTCTGCTGAATGTAAAACAAGAGCTGGTGCTGAGAGTGAGTCCCAACTTTTTGGACTGTGTGAGTGTGGCTGCTGCTAATGTCACAATTAAGAAGCTCTTATGGAAAATGCCCTATGTAGAGGTGGCAGATGATGTGAAATTGCACCTGCTGCAGACTGTGCAGAATGATACACCTATCAGTATGTCATTCCGTCATTGGGAGTTGTATATGTATCCAGCATTACCACAAGCTACAAAGCATACCTGGACTGTCAAGTCAACAGCTCAGCATGAGAAACCACGCTACATTGTAGTTGGACTACAGACTGGAAGACGAGGTGTGGCAGCATCAAACAGTTCAAGATTTGACAAGTGTAGTATGAAGGATATTCGTGTGTTTTTAAACAACAAATACTACCCATATGAAAGCTTTCAGGGGGATGACAATCTTGTGTACAACATGTATGCAGCCTTCAATGGAGTCTACAACCATAATGATGCTCGTGCATGCAATCCTCTGTTTGAGAAAGGAGCTATAAGCAATGGTAAAATAATGCTGTTTGCTTTTGATTGCTCCCACCAAAATGAATCACTTAAAACTGGGAGTATTGATGTAAGAATTGAGTTTGAAGCAACTGCCAACATTCCAGCAAATACAGCCGCCTACTGTGTGATGATTCATGAAGTGATTAAAGAGTACCGACCAATGTCTGGCCTTGTGCTGACAGCATGAATGTTATGATCATAGTGCCTAGTTAATTAGGACAGGCAGAGGAGCTGGCCAAAAACATTTGGGATTTTCCAAGTTGCAGCCAATTGTGTGTGATACAATTCAGAGATGGTTGGCATAAAATAATTGGAATCTACATATATGACTACAAGCAGATTACTTCACTGGACAACCTGTTGAAGGAGGAGAAGAAGAAGGAGAAGGGGAGTACAAAGAACTACATTGACTTGATATTGCCCCATCTATTCTACAAGTTAACCAAACTGAAGGACTTGATCAGGACTAGTGCTGCAGCTGCTGCTGGGAATGAAGTCTACTGTCCAGAACATCCATTCAACTATACAGAAGGCATGAAAAGAAAGCTGGTTGGCAACACTGGATCAAGAAGATGTATCATGGACTCACCTCCATATTGTAAACATTACTCATACTCATTCTTGGATTATGAAACATTTATTCAAAGACAAATCTGTTGTCATAGACCTTTTAATGCAATTGATGTTGATGATGAATTATAACCATTATTATCACTATTTCAATAAAGAATCAATATTTTATTTGTCAACTCTGTATAATCATTGACCTTACCCACTCCTCTTTTTGCTCACTATGTGTTCAGTTAAGCTCAGTTTGGACCTGACCTTTGTGCTTAGGTTATCATGAATTATCCACTATGACATCATACAGACCTGTTGAGCCAGGAGAATAGGTTACCCTTTCCACTTTAGCCTGTCAGGAGTATAAATTACTCGCTGACAATAGAATGCTATCATCTAAAATATTGACAAGCAATGAACATTCTCTGCTGGATGCAGTGAGTGAGCTTGAGGATTAACTGGATAATAATACTATGATAACATTGAGTGACTTTTTCAGAGACACTGGATATTTAGAGGATTTTGTCTTTTCACTTTTAGCTGCTTTCAGTATACCATAAGAGGCAAAGAGATTGTAAATTGCATCAATGGATGAACATAGAGTTAAATAAAAATAAATAACCTTTCGTAGCAAACTATGCATTTCACTCAACCTTCTCTCTAAGAGTAAACTGTTTGAATACACAAATAACAAAAATATCAAAAGATATACATTGTGGTGTAATGGTACAATAACACTGAACCCTACAACAATCCCTGAATCTAGAACCTTACAACAATTGCACAACATTGAACGTAGAACAATACAACAACATTGAACATACTTGGATTCAAACCTAAAGCATAGAAAGCGGCGCCGCTAACCACTACACCACAATGAATATCTGATATTACTGCTCTACTATTGAAGCTATATGTATTATTAAAATTGGTCCTCACTTTTGCCACATGAACTTGCACCCTAATATGTGTACTAGCATCCCACCCAAGCTAAAGTAGGGGGCTGGGTTGGTAGCTGAGGGATGGATAGGTTAGGTGAGATATAAAAAAAGTTAGGTTAGGTTTGATACCTACTTCTGGTTAATACTTACTTTTGGTTGAAAGTACTCTGGCTGATAGTTATATCTGGTTGATAGTTGATTCTGGTTGAAACTTACGTTTGGTTTATACTTATTTTTGGTAGATAGTTACTTCTGGTTGAAACCTACTTTTGGTTGATACTTACTTTTGGTTGATACTTGCTTCTGGTAGATAGTTACTCCTGGATTGATGTCCCAGAACTCTCCTTTTTATACTACTATTATGATCGTGTAATACAGGCCTAATACAGTTCTAACCAACCGAAAATTTATCAAATAGATTGAATATTGAATATTGAGAAAATTGTGTTGTGTTGATACGTTCAATCATTCAACATTGTCCTTATCAGGATATTATCGAAAGAAGTTTCATCCAATCAAAATTGGTTTTACCAATTGAGTAATTTTAAGAACATTTGAAGAGGAATGATTCGTATTATTTGTTTCCAATATCAGAATGACAAATTGGTCTAATCAATAAAATAATTATAGAATAATTTTTCTTAATAATAAATCTTATTTTCTCTCGATTAGAATAGTCACGCCAAATCTATGGAGAGGGAACGCACCAACCACAGATAAACATCTTCGTTTTCCTATTTCGATTCATCTTTCTTTTTTTACCCACTATGAACACAACCCAAGCATGAACGAGTGAATATACTCACGTTTTTAAATCCCACAGAGAATTTGAAATTATAAGTGAATAAAAAGTAGATTCTGTAATCGGAAACAATGAGCCCCTTTAGGGTATTTTGAATTTTCTGTATGAATAAATATATTCTGTCTGAATGTTTATTTCCTGCCTGGTAAGAAATATTTCACCTCCTGCACGCTGACGATTGAGTTGATGATTCCATCTTCAATAACATTTAGAAAACATCAACCTTGCTGAAAAAATGACTTGCGCTCAATTAGAGAGTGGACACGATTGAATGATAATATTAAGTTTTAAAGCCATATGAAACATTCAGGAAGATTTTTATTTCAAACTTTTTGCAATTTACAATTTTTAAACTTTGAACAATTGGAATACTATATCACAGGAAATTGGGGCTGCATAAATCAGAGTTCAAGCTGTTAGTGGGTCTGGCAGAGCATGGTCTCTCTTTATTTTTCCACATTTTTATAACATGGTGGTGCATAGAATATTGTTAGCTTGATGGAAATGAGAGTCTACAAGTCCACCTCCTATCGAAAAACCCTGGTTAAAGCCCGCTTAAGAGAAGGTGGGTTGATCAAATATGCCAGACTCAGGAAATTAGAATAAATTACGAGCTACGGCCAGAGCATCGACCCAACTACTGCATCTTCAACTTTATCATGCTAATTTTACTCTCTTGGTGCGAGTATGGGGTTCGTCAGGTATTTCACGGAAAAATTCTATGCGTAACTACTTGAGTTGCTTCATCAATGTTCTGATCATCCTCTCTTTCCAGATCGCTGTTTCAAAGCATTCTCCGACGGTTAACAACATTAACATGCAAAAGGAATTACGGCTCAGTCCTAATTCAATAACAGAACTCACTCTAATGACCCAAAGGGGTATGCTTGATAATCAACTCGCCCCTTCAAAGTTTTCTGCAGGCATGTAGAATTGTAGATTATGTTTGAAGAGAGAAATAGTTTTAAAAAACGAAGATTTAAATATGATGATATCTTATTAACTACATCAGTGATGGGCAAACTTTTTTCGCGACGGGCCAATTTTAATACACAAAACTATACTGGCGGGCCACAAAATATGTAAGATGGTATCTTTTTACTGTGTATAATAATATTTTTGGGGCTTATCTGAACTTTGTCGCGGGCTGGATTAGACCAGTTCGAGGGCCGGATAAGACCAGTCCGAGGGCCGAATTTGGCCCGCGGGCCGTACTTTGCCCATCACTGAACTTCATAGATCCCAATTTCATTACATACTTCTGAAATTAATATGAACTGACGCATTACATGGCCTACATGATTTTTATAAAGCCATGATATAAATAATCAGATAGTTCTACATTATACTTTTTAAGCCGATGTTCAATGAATTGGAGCTATATGATTGACATCAAATAATGAAATTTTTGACAATAGAGCATTGAATATTCTACTCTTTTAACTGCTTTTCAACATTCTCATAAATTAGTTAATATTTTTGACTAACTAAAATTTTCAAATCAGCATTCAAGGAATCTTCAATTCTCCTATCATAGATATAAAATTATTATTACGGCTATTTTTGGATGGCTTGATAAGCAGAGTACTTGATTTCTACTCAGAGTAGAAATTATCATCAAATAGGTTATGTCTCTCACAAAGACTTTTCTCGAAGTAGCCTATTTTAAGCAATTATTTAAAGAATTTCAATCTGCACACGAATTTAATCGATCAAATATCGAAGGGTTACCAAATTTTCCCAGAGTATTACTCAATAATTGATTCGAGAATCCAGAGAAAGCTATATAAATGAAACTGAATAATTTTGATTAGTATATCAACGAAACAACAAAATATTAGTATGAGCAAAGACAATCTACTTAAAGTACCTAGTAATGGTTAGTCTATGGATTGAGATATCCGTTGAATAAAGCTGTGAAAAGTTGTATCCAGATTGGGAGATTCCAATACTTCTCGGTAGCTTACTGACACCCTCCCTTTACCAAGAATTGATTAGCTCCGTTAGGGGTGATAATCACTTCATTTCCGCAATTTAAAATAGTAAATTCGAAGAGTTTTCATAAGTAGCCTACCATCATGAGTAATAGAATAGTCATTACGATCCACATTTCGGTCGATCTATAAAATAATTTTTGAAATTCAATAAATTAGTTCCTAATTACCTACTAACCAAATAATTTCTCATTCATGAAAATACTTGGTGACTGGGAGAATAAATTTGCAAAGAGAATAAACGAACAGCGTAATGTTATATCTGGTGAGAATAAGAGAACCCGAAGTTATAATGAGATCTCGGGAATGCTCTCAGACGCCTTCGTTAATAACTTGTCAATTGCAGGACAGGAACTTGAAAACTCACTTCGCGTGTCTTACGTACTGTATTCTGTTAAGATCTGCAAAAGTGTAGAGCTTTCCTTTAGTCTTGACATATAATACAGATTTCTGCTTAGAAGCTTTCACATGAATCAGGAAGAAATCCATACTAAAACATTCATACCATAGACGTCCCTCTCATAGTTTTGCTACTACCAAATATGAATTTAGCAAAGCATTTCAATTCGTATCAAAATGAATGAGAGTTCTGTTACGTTCGAAAGGTCTCAGTTGCTGTTACAGTGAGGTTGAAAAAAATAATCTGTCACAGATAATAAATTACACCACTGGAAATTATTTTTCAAACATAAGGGCTATTTTCAAATCCTAGTGGCCTTAATTCAACTCTTGATTGACATTGAGGAATACATAATTTATAATTACTCATAGAAAATATCGAATGAGAATGCCTAGCTGATACAAAAAACTGATGGAATGATGATCTATAACTCTAGAGACTTTCAAAAAATAATTCACGAGTACATTCAAAAATAATGGAATCAATTCAATGGGAAAATAACTGCTCATGCACGTCTCTTGAGAAAGATAAGAATAAAAAAGCTATATGAATTCAGAATATAAGAGAAGAATTATTCTAGTGATAAATCATTTTTTGTTTCCAACTGTAAAATTTTCAGTTGGATTTCAAGGTTTTTCAACTCAAACTCATCTAAAAATTTCGCTCCTCTCCCTTTCTACTGGACTCATGTCTCAGATATAAAAAGTTGAGTTACACATCTCAGAGAAAAATGTTTTACACATTTATATAGGCCTAATAGTCATTAGAAATAGTACAGAGTTCTCAAAAATATATATATATATATATATATATCGCAAGAAAAGTTAATAATAGTGAGAGAAGAGAGTTGAATGAAATTAATGAGGAATACTTTCGAGGAATATATTCCTCATAGAGCAATATGGTTATGTGGGGAATTTTAGTCGGAAAGTGCTACCACCTATCAATAACGGACTATCATGGAGAAATTGAACAAAAACGTTTTGCAGTCAACATTTCCAGTACAAAATCTCATTCCACATTGGTTTGCATTTTTCCAAGTTCATTGTGTTGGGGAGAATATTACTTATTCTACGTTAAGGATCGCCACAATACAGTATTATAGATACTTAATATATATAAAGATAACCATAAGATTACCATGAAGATAAATAAGATATTATAGGAGATTTCTATTTCTCACTATAAATAACATAACATTTTATGTTACAACTTTATATTTATTTCAACCTTTCACATCGAGTTTATTCTAAAAACTAACTTGTTATTTATTTACTATTCATAAGTTGTTTATTACACATGTTATTATCAATCCATATGTAATGATTGATCAACTGATATAACCATCCTACAATATTTATTTCAATCTTATTATATATTCATCCAAACTTATCACAATTCTATTCACCTCACTATCATTAGGATAATAAAAAATTGAAAAATATATTTTTTGTAAATCCCAGCTTTTAACATAATCAACTTTCTGATAAAGAATTATAAACATAGCACTCCAGACACTTCATGACCTGAGACTGAATCATTCACGATATTGAATTCCACCATTTTTTGGGTATGAATAATTCAACACTGAATACATCAGATTTGTTAATAAAAAATTACAGTGGATTGATTATCGTTATACTCCGTTAGCTGAGCTACAGATACCTGTATCTGGATGAGATTATTCTTTCGGAGTGTTATCAGGAAAGTCTCAACAGACTTTACGCGTTGTAGAACTGGAGTCACGAGGAAAAGTATTATAATAATTTTCAAACGAAGGTAGCCTATAGCTTTCAAAACACTCTTATCCGTCTCAAGAATATCATCTGTCGAAAGCTATATTATATCTTGTTCCATTTTTCAAACAAAATTTCGAAGATTCTTTCTCCTCCATCCACAGTTCATGGTTGATAATAATTAATAGCTGGATCGAGTCTGACTAATTCCATTTGAATGAGATGGAACTTGATACCCGGTTGGTCTGTTGTAGAGCTACTTACATCTCATTAGCGGCTTGATTAACGAATGGCTTATCGGCTATGAAATTGATAATTAGTTGTCAATCAAGCGGTATTATTCTAACGCCACCACAGAACAGGCAGACAATAGTCAACTTGCTAATGTTCTGATAGCATTTGGGGTGCAAACATAGGCCTAGATAGCAGTTGGGGTGGGCTTATGTTGAAGCTGATCAAGAGCTATTAAATTTTCACACAGACTTTTGGTCTTGGGTCATTCACCCATTATAATGATGAAAGAATTGTTGATAGTATCATAATGAAAATGTTTGATATTCAATTTTAAACTCGTTTATGATATAATAATAACAATAATCATACAGAGCCATACAGACAATAACTATTCGTCATACTACTCGTTAAAGGTAGTCTACGATTTGGCTTGCGCGGAACGTAACGACCGTCGGTCGTTGCGTAAAAAAATGGCGGACTGCTTCTGTGTTAAATCATTGGACCGATTTCGTTTACGCGAATCACCGACGACCACGACCAACTGCCGCATCCGATGACGACCGTACTCCTCGAGAAGCAGAGTTCCGACCAGTCGCAGTAGATTCTAACCTCAAATATTTGATGTAGTAAGTTGTGATTGAGGCGAAAAAAGGGAATATTGATAATTATAAGAGATATTTTTATTAAAGTTAATGAAAATTTGATAGAAATAGTACCAAAATAGAGTTATTTTTATTTCTTACTGATAGATCTAGATAAGATATAATGATGGCAGGTCAATGCGACTGATACGTACGCAAACGTAATGTACGCAATGACTGACGATCGTTACGTTCAGCACAAGCCGAATCGTACATTAATAGTCTCATAATGAATGGCTAGATGTTCAATTTTGGATTTTTTTAATAAAAAATAATAATAATTATCATACAAAAACAATTTTCCGAGATGACTCATCCTTTTCATATCCAATTATGGGGATCGAGTACCAGTAGTAATAAGTAGAGAGAACTGCAGCCAACCAATCAGAGAGCAGTATTTCCCCCTCCCCTCCCCCCGCCCTGTAGCGGCGTGGCCGCCCGCCCTCCCCCCTGTCCTAGTCGGCCATTTTGTTCCCTCTCCCCCGGATGGGGGACCCCCCGCAAAGACCAATAGGAGCGCAGGAGTGTGAGTACACCCCCTGGCTGTGAATTTGTGGGCGTGGCTATATATCTATATATTTTCGAGTGTGTGTCTATATATGTGCATGTGATCTCTCTCACACCTTTACTAAGGTTGTAAATGTGTCTCTGTCTTTTGCAGAACCTATATATATATCAGTATATCTATATATAGTTGTATATCTATATATGTGGTTTTATACATACTCCTTGTGCATGCGCAATACTTCCCCTCTACCTTATATGCCAAGTATCTATAAAAAGATTTAAGACCACCTCTAAGAGGCAGACAGATTACATAATATACCTCCTCTAAGCGAAAACAATTATTAGTAAAATATCAAGTTCCAAAACTTTTTCCTCCTCCTTCTATTATTTATTATAACCGTTATACCTCTCCATTAATCTTTGTTCTTCTTCAGTGGGAAATTCATTCCTATCATATAGTTTTTCTGGTGCACTCATATTTATTAATTTAAAGAATTGATCAACACATTGATCTGTTGTCAAGCCTCTTTCCTCTAATTCTTTGAAGTTGAAGGTTTTCATGGCTTTAACACATAAGCCTATAATGTAGTAGGCATATCTATACATAAAATCGTGTAAAAAGATTTTATAAGAAGGATCCTCATGAACATACTGTTTAATATAGTTTTCAAGTAAAATAGAATTAGTTCTCAAATTGTCATACGTTACAAATCCTGCCTTCTCAATCTGAAAGTCACGCTTGTTCAATAAAACATCTTTTTTATCTTTTTCATATTGCTCTTTAGTTAGCAAAAATTCTCTTTCAGATCTTTCCTGCTGTAAAATCACATCAACACTTGAAACAAAAGTATCTGCAGTAATTAGATGTTGAATAGTGTTCTGAAAATCCTGTTTTTGTAATAACTCATTACTTATTATACCATCAATACTATTCTGTTTATTTTCTAAAATAACATGTTTTTCAACCAACTCATTCTTCAAATCTGATATTTCTTTTTGGAAATCTTGCTTTCTTAGAAACTTTTGTAATCTACCATCCAAGGATGTTATATCAGATCTATTTCTTTCAATAATAGTTTTAAGCTCAACAGAAAGATTATGCAATTGTAAATCGAAATATTGTTTGTCAAATTTATCTATTGGCATAGACAATATACCACTTGACTTCCGTGCATGACCGAATCGATGGAGATCCATCTTTCAACTAATACTCAACATGTGCAAAAACAATTGATGAAGAGAGTAAGACGAGATTTTTCTCTCTATTTGATAATACCTTCCTCCCTTAATTCCTGAATTATCGAGTTAATTTCCACATCATGTGCAGAATTGCCAGCTTTCTTTGAACCTATTAAAATAAATAGTCGTTCCACAAGTTCATTAATATCGTTCCAATGAATGTATTGTCTTTTATGAGTTATATTTTGGACAAAATTCGACATTCCTTCACCACTAAAACTTTCATTATTCTTACGTTTCTTCTTTATTTTAGCAGGGAACAATTTCTGTATAATCTGTGATTTTATTCCACTATTGCGAATAACATAACCCCTTTTATCCAAATGTGATCCTGTAATTGTTAATATAGACTTATACTTTGCAAGATCTTTTTCATCATATAAGTTTGAATTTGGTCTTCAAGAAAATAGTAGTTCAAGCAATCCATGTGTTAGTCTAAAACGCTTATCCATCACATAAATATGATCTTTTTGAAAATATATTCTTATTCCTTTACCCATATAATGCGTGTCTGTATTACTATCATAATGAATTCCGTATGTAATTGAATTATCTAATTTCTCACCATGAAAACTCGTTAAATACCTATCAAGCAATTCTTCAATTTCAGATTTACGTTTTCTAACAGAACTTCTATTTAAATCAGCTAAACTCCTATTAAATGATGAATTAATAGATTTCAATGAGTCATCCTCCTCCTCCTCCTCCTCGTCCTCCTTCTCCTCCTGTTCTGGTTCCTCCTCCTCCTCATCCTCCTCCTCACCCTCATCCACATCCATAGGCATTATTTGTTCTTCTTCTTCTTTCGGTTCAAACTTTCTCTCCTCTTTTAAACCTGCCAATCTACTATTAACAACGGATTGACTTTTATTGAGTTGCATTAGCAGAGCAATTACAGGTTCCAATCTTTTACGATTGAATTCTTCAGTCTGTGTTTGAAAACCCAACAAACTCCTATGTTTATCAACAATTGTTTTTCTCAATTTTCTTATACTATCTATTAAACTGTCCCTA